>JAXCGZ010020020.1:22500-25536 GCA_037179515.1 Halocaridina rubra
AAAAAATGATTCATGTTTTCACATATGTAATGTGCTTATTTGCTTATTGTATAGCCCAAATGGGATTGGGAATTGAATTAAATGCGAAAATGAAGCCACGAGTGAGTTTTGGGAATCTCTAATAGGAACATAGTGGCATTCAGATAGAATGCATTCATTCCTAATTATAGCAGATATAAGCTATAAGGTTAGATTCCTTTTAACCTTCTGTGGTGTGTAGTTGGTAGTGCCTTGACTTAGTAATTAAAGTCCTAGGTTCAAGTCCCGGTCGGGTTAAAAATTATTCATATATATATATATATATATATATATATATATATATATATATATATATATATATATATATATATATATATATATATATATATATATATATATATATATATATATATATATATATATATATATATTTATATATAAATATATATATATATATATATATATATATATATATATATATATATATATATATATATATATATATATATATATATATATATATATATATATATATATATATATATATATATATATACATATATATATATATATATATATATACATATATATATATATATATATATATATATATATATATATATATATATATATATATATATATATATATATATATATATATATATATATATATATATATATATATATATATATATATATATATATATATATATATATATATATATATATATATATATATATATATATATATATATATATATATATATATATATATATATATATATATATATATATATATATATATATATATATATATATGTGTGTGTATATATATATATATATATATATATATATATATATATATATATATATATATATATATATATATATATATATATATATATATATATATATATATATATATATATATATATATATATATATATATATATATATATATATATATATATATATATATATATATATATTTATATATATATATATATATATATATATATATATATATATATATATATATATATATATATATTTATATATATATATATATATATATATATATATATATATATATATATATATATATATATATATATATATATATATATATGTATATATATATATATATATATATATATATATATATATATATATATATATATATATATATATATATATGTGTGTGTGTGTGTGTGTGTGGTGTGGTAATGATATACAATGGGTAAAGGATAGGCTGAAAGACCAGTCGAAGTACTAAGGACCTAGAGCTATGGCAAAAGTTGGCCCTGTAATAACGATAGCTCCGTTTTTCGAGGAACGATTAGTTATAAGAGTTAGAAATTACAGAAGAAGGAAGAAAGATCCAGAGTCTGGAGATTGATGGGAAGAAGCAGTCACTGCACTGACCAATGCACACACTACAAATCTCAACACAGTACCTGTGAGAGGAGACTGCTTGGCGAGTCTTACGCGGCATCAGGAGTGGGAAAGGGGTATAGCCCACCAACTCATCAGAGCAGCAATGGAAGCAGTAGTGATAGAAAAGAGAATGGAATGATATTTGTCGGTGAAGAAAAAGATAATCCAGATTGAAAGTAAGAGAAGGGTCATTAATGAGTCTGACTGCAATAGATTAAATCTTATCAAGCAGATAAGTATATGAAGAAGCAGCCCAGATATGCAAGCAGTATTCTAAGAAGGGACAGATAATATCTTCATAGATATTAAGTAACTGTAAAGAGTTAAGTAATGACGAAAACGAAATAGAACAATCAACTTTTTGGAAGCAGAATTTAAAAATTTGGATTATATGATTCCTCCAATTCAAGTTAGAGGCTATCTGGATTCCTAATAAATTAATAGAATTAAGTGGGTAAATTTCATTACTTTCGTAGACAACATGCTTATCAAGAGGAGAAGGAGACAGGAATAACCAGAAACTCTCTTGGAGGCATTTAATTTAACTAAATTTTAGTGCTCCACTCAAATACCCTCTGAAAATCGGAATTGAGAGTGGAAGAAAGAGTAATATGCGAGTGATTACGAGTAGCAAATGAAGGTTGTGCAGAAAAGGCAGAGGAAAAATGAAGGATATAATTGTCAGCAAAAAGATAGGAGCATGGGGACTGAAAAAGATAGTTAATGAATAGTAGGAACAGAGCAGGTGAAAGAACACAGCCCTGTGGAGCACCCTGGTTAGAAAGAATGGGCTAGATGTTGCATCGTCAACAAACACAGATTTAAAACGGTCAGAAATAAACTGGAAATTGGAGAACAGTGAAAAGAGTAAAGCCATAAGCAGGGAGTTTGACCAACAGAATCTTGTGCCAGACTGTCAAAAGCCTTAGAAATATCAAGGGCATCGACAAAGGATTCCCCATAGCTCCTCAGAGCAGATGACCATGCATAAGTAATATAGTACAGGAAGTCACCAGTGTTCTTGCATTGCAGAAGTTGTACTGTTGATAGGAGATAAGTGAGTTAGATTCAAAACATTTTAAGAAGTGAGAACTGAGCAAAGTTTTGAAAACTTTAGTGATAGAGGAGGTTAGGGCAATAGAGCAGTAGCTTAGGAACAGGTTGCACTAGAGCTTGCTTCCAAGACGAAGGATGGATACTGGTTGAGAGAATGAGGAAAAACAGATAGCAAAGCATGGGAGCCAATTCATCTGCAAAGTCTTTGAGGAGCCTTGCAGGAATACCATCGGGTCCAGATGATTTGTTCATCTTTGGCGAGCGATGAGCCTTATGATTTTTTCGTGAAGAAGGATAATGGAGGGCTTAGGGTTGGAATTCCTTATGGAAGAGTTAGCAGAAAAAATGAGAGCCAAATAGACTGGCTATGTTAGTGGAAAAGCAAGCTATAGAACCATCAGAACGAATGAGAGAGGTTTTTGAAGAGGTTTTTGGCTAAGGATCAGAAACATTAATCTGTGGTAGAGGAGCTAAGGTCATCAACTTTCATTCTTATAAAGGAAGCTTTAGACCTTCGAATCTGAACAGTACAGCAATTCCTAACTGTCATAAAAGCAGAGCGAG
>JAXCGZ010020021.1:0-25500 GCA_037179515.1 Halocaridina rubra
GAGGGTGAGGTTCGTTCGACCTCATATACTGGTTATTGTTTTTCAAGTAAATCGACCTCAAAAAATGATTGCACAAGTATTCTATAGAGCAGATTGACCTCGTAAAATGTTTATGCAATTGTTCTGGTAGCAGATTAACCTCATATCTACACAGTTTTGGTGATAGATGAATAAACTCACATCACTGGTTATAAAATTATGCTGATGGCTGGATGGTAGATGAATGATCTTATAACATGGTCACAAAGTATTGCTGAAGAGTGATCAACCGCAGAATAATGTCATACAGTTGTGCTGCTAGAATATAGCAGTTCTGTGAAGACTTAAGAAAAACTGAAAACCTCTTTTCATAACCTTTTTTTTGGGGGGGGGGACACTAAATAATAATGTACTCGGAAGTAAAAATACATGCAATAGATTTCCTCCTTTAAAACTTACAGTAACCAATAATAAAATACATAATGGAACAATGTATATAACAATTTAAAAAAACTACTATTTAACTGTATTGTTTACGAACCGATATTTTTCCATTAAGAGACTCCAAAACAAAACGGTTTAAAATTTTCTCATTTACAACCGAACACTTAACTCCCCCAATAATATTCTACCTATTTAGAAGAACCAAAAATCCCGAGATTTTGTATACAGCAATCACAGTCAAATCAAACTATTATACTCGAGTGAAGGTAAGCGTTTCGATACAGATGTAATGAAATTAATTTACAGTTCGTTTTAACACCTGATAAACCACTGCTTATCTTATCTTGTATCAGTGTCCTCCCCGTTATCCGATGGTACACATTTTTCACCGTTCCTTTTAATGGATAAAAGGCTTGCCTTTCAACACTTCTACGGGATGATAAAAATAAACCAAATTAAGACTACTGGTGACAGGGAGTGGCAAAGATTATAACAGCTGTCAAATGATAAAACTCCCATTTCGTCTTATTTTAGAAAGTGTCTTCATACGAAAGGAAGTGATGAATTTTTTTCCTTTATGAGTGTGACACCGGGACAGGCAAGAGAAATGCCCTTATCTATAAAGGGCCAGGCCCACTCAAAGTAAACATTAAGACGAAAAAAGTAAATGGTTAAAGACAAGGCAGAGATGAGGAAATTATACACAACAGAAAAAGGACAGGCTGAAAAAATAGTCGAAGCACTGAGGACCTAGAGATATGGCAGGATTAGGCCCTGAGATGATGATAGATCCGTTTTTTGAAGGAAGATAGGTTATAAGAATTAGGAAAGACAGAAGGAGGAAGAGAGTTCCAGAGTCTAGAGGTGGATGTTAACAAGCAGTCTCTGCACCGACCAATCCGCGAGCTACACATCCACACATAGCAGGATAATAATAATAATAATAATAATAATAATAATAATAATAATAATAATAATAATAATAATAATAATAATAATAATAATAAAAACAACAACAATAATAATAATAATAATAATAATAATAATAATAATAATAATAATAATAATAATAATAAAGTAGTCTCCGTGGCAAAATGGTAGCATCCGCGACTCTAAAGCGGCAGGTCGAGGGTTCGCGCCCCGTCACGGACTGAGGTTAGTAAGGGCATACACTCTGGGTAACGATTACATCCGCCAAATCAAGTCCTTCGCAAGAAGGCAACCGTCCTAGCCCTTAGTAGAAAAGAGAGTTCGTGACGTAAAACAGAATCCAATAAAGATAATAATAATAATAATAATAATAATAATAATAATAATAATAATAATAATAATAATAGTTTGACAGTTTAGTAGCGCAGTCGATTAGCGTCTGGTTATAAACCAACACAATCATATTTAGAATCCCTAGAGTTGGTTCAAAAAGCTTCTCTGCGTTAGCTCCTTTTAGGCTAATAAGAGAATGTAAAATTTTGAGGTTTGTGGTGGAACAGTATCTTCTAGACTTAAGACTGTCGATAAGGGCAAGAATATAAGTCACACATACAAATTTCAACATAAATTTAGAGGAATATTGAGAGAGAGGAGAGAGGAGAGAGAGAGAGAGAGAGAGAGAGAGAGAGAGAGAGAGAGAGAGAGGAGAGAGAGAGAGAGGAGAGAGAGAGAGAGAGAGAGAGAGAGAGAGAGAGAGAGAGAGAGAGAGAGAGAGATATGCAGGCCTTAATCACAGAGATTAAGGTGACTCCAATTTTATATACGGCCCCGGCTTTAAAAATGAGTTTGAAGATTTTCTTATGATAAAAGTGATCCTTGGATGAATTGTTATTAGGTTTTGCTTAGTACTGAATGACACCTCTGGTTGAAAGAAATCATTAAAATACCATCAAAGTGCGTCTCAATTCTAAAGACATCAATATTTCCTATGTCTGGTCAGGACTGTTTTGATTGGATGAGAAAATAATAACGATATTCTATATATATATATATATATATATATATATATATATATATATATATATATATATATATACATAATGAGTCTGTAGTCACCGTGGCTCAAGCGGTAGCGTCGGCGACTCTGAGGCGTCAGGTCGAGGGTTCGCGCCTCGCCACGGTCTGAGGTTAGCAAGGGCATGCACTCAGGGTAAAGATTACATCTGCCAAAACAAATCCTTCGCAAGAAGGCAAACGTCCTAGCCTTTGGTTGAAAAGGGAGTCCGCGACGTAAAACCGGAACATATAATGAGTCTAATAATACTGACAACTGATAAGGACTGTTTTGATATACGGTGCTAGATGAAGAACGTCATGAAACTAAGTAAATCATTATAAGGATTGCAATAATACATATTCTATCTTATACACAAGTTCCCATGTACAGTCATTAACCAAATAAAAAAAGCGAGTCACTTTTGGAATCCTAATATACACCGAACATTGGGGTTAGATTGAAATAGTGATACGGAAAAACATGACAAAACATACTGACAGAATGTCACTCTGCAAGAGACTTACTGCTCCAACAAGCATTCTTGGATGAAGAAAAAATCAAAACTTTCAACAAAAAATGTTACTTCTGTAGACCTATTGTTCCTCATATAACAAAGTACATATAAAAGAGTTTATTTTTATTTAAAATGACAGATGAAGAGCAACATCATCTACCTTTAGAGAAGCAAGAGCTTGTGAATATATTGTATCAATATAGGCCCCACATATTTAATGGTGTACTCACCAAGCCTGCTGAGCTGATAGGGGTTAGTAAATAATAGAAAACGCCATCTATATAAATATAGATCATGATGATTTCATGAATATATAATAGTGTTTGTGCTGGGGAAGGGGGGGGGGGGCTATTTGACTCCTTAAGGTATGTCATACAGCTTTTCTTTGGAAGAAAATTTCTGAGATAAGGAGGAGAGGACAATAACATTTTATTCAGCGAGTAATTTTCCATGTCATATCAGCATGGAAAGTGAAGTCTTCAGATATACAAAATCTCAGTTACAAGGCTAGGCTGAATGAACTATATTTACCCCTACACCTAAAGCTGGAGGAAAGAGGGAGATGATAACGGCTTTTATTTTCCTTAATAGTTTTGATAATAGGGAGCGATAATTTGATATGGGAAGACCTAGAACTAGGGATAATTCTTGGAAGTATCGCAAAGACACTCAATTGCAGGATGTATGTATGTATGTTATTTGTGCAAGAATAGTTGATTATTGAAATTCGCTAAGCTATGAATTTGAAAAGGGTAAATGCCTTAGTAGTATCAAGGAAAGGTACGATATGTGTTGGTAAAAGATAAAAGCGAAAAGGACACGAAGAGTTACGCATTTAGCGATCTTTCCCATAAATAAGCTGTGCAGTGTCAATGGTCTTCCTCGATTCCACCATAATCTATGTTTTATCTTATCAGCAATTATTCACTATGTAAGACACTTTTTCTTTTTCTTGTTCCTGAAAAGAAAGTGTTGTTTGTGCCTATTTTTGTTTCCCAAGTTTGGCCCGATTTCTTAAAGAGTACAAACTTAGGACACCATATTGTTAGTTAGCTAGACACACAAATGGATTTCATAAAGGCATCTGACGCGGTTCTATGTATGGCTAGGATCCCCCAATGGGGGGATCCTAGCAATACAAAGAACCGCGTCAGATGCGTTTACGAAATCCATTTGTGTGTCTAACTAACTAACAATATGGTATCCTAGGTTTACACTGTGTAAGAAATCGTGCCTATGGCAAAGGTTAAAGCTGATGTCTTCTCTCGATCACTCATAAAGATCCTGGAGAGCAGAGAATTTCCCAAGGAGCTCAGTGAAAAAGAAAAAAGTTGTGGCAGCTTTGTTGAAGTGGTTCAGGATTTCCTGGGCAAACACATGGGCGAAAATGTCGAGGAATGGGTGACCTATTGGAGACGAACTATGGCAAAATAGGCTGCAGGTTGTCCCTTTAAGTCCATCTTGATATTCAATGAGAAAATGGAAGCATACTCAAAGAAGAAAGGCCGGCACTTCCACAAAAGCATACTAGACTTCGAACTCCACTGCCAAGGAGTGTATAACAAAAACATAAAGGGTGACTACAGTTGGGCTGACGGATGAAAGTGATTAATATTACAGTCGCAAATCTCGAAAAACTACTCACTTCTAAACAGTTCTCTCAATTTCTATACCATTAGTATAAACACAAGTAACACAATCACTATATGTAACTGAAAATGTGTAAATGTGGCCGTTTTTACAGAGAAAATAGGCTAATATCTAAATTTCACTCTCCAGGTCACAGAAGCAAAGTTTGAAAAGAATAATGGCAAGTTTATATACTTCGACAACATAAGCAATTAAGAAACAATACATAATATCCATCAATAATGTGCTACATAGTATCTTATCAGCATGGAGGATTTCTGCTATCAAACGGCAAAAGATTATGCTTAATTCTGTAAACGGATTAGATATATTTTTCCTTGTTATATATGCGTAAAAAACTTGAGACTATGATTTGCAAGTTACATGTGTATTATATATATATATATATATATATATATATATATATATATATATATATATATATATATATATATATATATATATATAAAATTATTATAAGTATTATAATTATAATAATAATGATAATCATTATTATTATTATTATTATTATTATTATTATTATTATTATTATTATTATTACTATTATTATTATTATGACCACCATAATCATCACTATTATTATTATTACCATCATCAGCACTATTATTATTATTATTATTATTATTATTATTATTATTATTATTATTATTATTATACGCGAGTGTAATTACCTAGCTGTATTTACCTAAAAGTATGAAGGGAAAGAGCCCTAAACTCGTAACTCCTCGTCTCCTAAGAGGTTCATTTTATTATTCACTGACACTAACTATATCTATCCTAAGAACTATGATGTGTACATGCACGCAAGCATGCGTGTGCTGATCAGGAGACGGGAAGATACGAGCTTTGGGCTCTTTCCCGTAAACACAATTAGGTAATCACACACACACACACACACACACACACACACACACACACACACACACACACACACACACACACACACACAGGCACATGGACAAGGAAATGTTCAGAAATATTTATGTAACCTATGTCAGGCCAAAACTCGAATATGCAGCCCCCTTTTGGAATCCGCACTTGAAAAAGCACATAGCTAAGCTTGAAAAAGTTCAAAGACATGCCACGAAACTGGTGCCAGAAATACGCAATCTCAGTTATGATGAGAGGCTGAGGGAATTAGACTTACCATCACTCGAAGCTAGAAGAGTGAGGGGGGATATGGTGACAGTCTTTAAATTCCTTCATGGTTATGATAGAGTGGATAGGGATCGATATTTTGATATGGCTGGCTCTAGAACTAGAGGTCATAGTTTGAAGCTTCGTAAGAAAACTTCTTTGCAGGATGTAAGGAAATACTTTTTCAGTGTAAGAGTAGTTGATAATTGGAATTGGCTAAGCGAGGAGGTAGTTAATGCTATCTCAATCCATAGTTTTAAGGACAGGTATGATAAGTATCACTAAGTATAAAATGGAACCGATCAGGAGACGGGAAGATACGAGCTTTGGGCTCTTTCCCGTAAACACAATTAGGTAATCACAATTAGGTAATCACATACACACACACCTCCTTCCCTTTTTGAAGATAGGTATCACATTTGCTTGTTTCCAGCATCTTGGAATCTCCCCCGACTCCAGTGACTCCTTAAATATGATACTTAGTGCCACTGATATTGTGTTTGCGCATTTTTTAAGCACATGTGTGTGTGTGATTACCTAATTGTGTTTACGGGAAAGAGCTTTGGGCTCTTTCCCGTAAACACAATTAGGTAATCACACACACACACACACACACACACACACACACACACACACACACACACACATGTGCTTAAAAAATGCGCAAACACAATATCAGTGGCACTAAGTATCATATTTAAGGAGTCACTGGAGTCGGGGGAGATTCGAAGATGCTGGAAACAAGCAAATGTGATACCTATCTTCAAAAAGGGAAGGAGGGATACGGCTCTGAACTATAGACCAGTTTCCTTGACCAGCACAGTTTGCAAAGTTATGGAGAAACTACTAAGGAAACATATCTCTCTTCACTTGGAATCCTTCAACTTTTTGTCAGTGAGGCAACATGGCTTCAGAGAAGGTAGATCAACAGTAACAAACTTATTAGAATTTTATGATGAGGTAAGCCAAATCTTACAGGAAAGAGAGGGCTGGGCAGATTGAATATTCCTAGACTTCCAGAAAGCGTTTGACACTGTTCCACATGGGAGACTTATTAGGAAGCTGCAATCAATGGCTAGAATAGGTGGAAATGTTTTGGAATGGATAAAAACTTACTTAGAAGGAAGGGAACAGAGGGTTAGAGTAAGACACTCAGTGTCTGAATGGAGAAGATTTAGTAGTGGAGTTCCACAGGGTTCAGTTTTAGGGCCACTTTTGTTCCTTGTATATGTAAATGACCTACAAGAGTCTGTAAATTCATTCATGAATATGTTTGCAGATGATGCAAAGATTGTGAAGAAAGTAAAAAACGAGAACAATGGTAGAGAACTTAAGGAGGATCTAAATAATCTGCATGAGTGGTCAGAAAAGTGGCTAATGAAATTCAATACTTCAAAGTGTAAGGTAATGAAAATGGGTACAAGTGCAAGAAGGCCCAAGCTTGACTACTCGGTGGCTGGAGTACAACTTCAAGAGACAGAAAATGAGAGAGATCTAGGAGTAAACATACTGGCAGATTTGTCTCCAGAAATACATATAAATGGCATAGTAAGGGCAGCATATGCATTCTTATCAAATGTAAGGGTAGCCTTCAGGCACATGGACAAGGAAATGTTCAGAAATATTTATGTAACCTATGTGAGGCCAAAACTCGAATATGCAGCCCCCTTTTGGAATCCCCACTTGAAAAAGCACATAGCTAAGCTTGAAAAAGTTCAAAGACATGCCACGAAACTGGTGCCAGAAATATGCAATCTCAGTTATGATGAGAGGCTGAGGGAATTAGACTTACCATCACTCGAAGCTAGAAGAGTGAGGGGGGATATGGTGACAGTCTTTAAATTCCTTCATGGTTATGACAGAGTGGATAGGGATCGGTATTTTGATATGGCTGGCTCTAGAACTAGAGGTCATAGTTTGAAGCTTCGTAAGAAAACTTCTTTGCAGGATGTAAGGAAATACTTTTTCAGTGTAAGAGTAGTTGATAATTGGAATTGGCTAAGCGAGGAGGTAGTTAATGCTATCTCAATCCATAGTTTTAAGGACAGGTATGATAAGAATCACTAAGTATAAAATGGAACCGATCAGGAGACGGGAAGATACGAGCTTTGGGCTCTTTCTCGTAAACACAATTAGGTAATCACAATTAGGTAATCACACACACTAATAAAGAAGCTGGAAGGGGAAAAGAGTCAACTAGAATCTAGAATTTCTAAACAAGAAGATAAAAACAAACAGCTGAATGACAACCTAAAGGAATTAGATGTTAGTTATCTGCTCTCTTCTGAGAGAGACGAGATTGCTGCTTGGAATGTCCAGATTAAGGAAAACATTGAACAGTTCAGAAAAGAGTTCCAGGAGCTGAATATGGAAAATGATGCCATGAAAACTTCCTTTGCTGATGCACTAAAGGGGAATGTGGCAGTAAAAGAGGCTGTAAAGGTGGTGGCACTGGAAAACATACAAACAGTTGACTATAAAGAGACAGTAATCGAAAAAATGAAAGACGTTGTGATGGAAAGGGCAAACCCACTCATCAGACAGGCACTTGATAAGGAGAAGATAGTGGTAATCTCAGGCATAAGCGAATCCCAGGAGCCAACATGGCAGGGGAGACTTGAAGAAAATAAAGCTAGGGTTGTAGACCTGATAAGAAAGCCTGGAGTAGTTTGTGGTCCTGAGGATATTGTAAACATACACCAACTAGGTAAATATTCGAGGGAAGGAAAGCCGAGACCAACAAAAGTAACCTTTGAGAGAGGGGAAACATGTAGGGAAATATTGTTGAGAAAAAAAAGCCTAAAAGACCTTCAAGAATTCAAAGAAGTGTTCATTAGACGATACAGAACACAGGAAGAGATGGGAAAGATAAAAAACTTGTTGCAAGAGGCAAGAATGTTAAATGATGAAAGAAATGAAGAACAGAAGAAAAATTTTTGTTACAGAGTTCTTCCAGACAAAGGGGAGATAAAGAAGATAATGACAGAAGATCAGGGGATGGGGCCTCATTAAGATTGTTATACACAAATGCTGATGGATTAGCTGGTAAGGCAGTAGAATTAAAAGATAGGATTCACAACAGTAAGGCAGATATAGTAGCAATTACAGAGACTAAGTTGAGTGAGGACATAAACAGTGTCACAGTTTTTCCTAAGGGCTTCAGAATACTAAGGGTTGAAAGATCTGAGAGGACTGGTGGAGGGATAGCACTGCTCATAAGTGAAAGGATTCAAGTTGAAGAAATAAACTTGGCTATAGAAAGTGAGTTCAAGGAATTTCTTGTTGCTCGCATAAATACTGGGGCAGAGAGCATTATAATAACTGTTGTATACAACCCACCAAGGAACCAAAATAGGCTAGAAGTTTATGAGGAAAGTCATATAGGTGCTATTGAAGTCATAAACTCAGTTGTTAACATGGCACGGAAAAAAAAATGTAGGATTTTGATTATGGGAGACTTTAATCATAAAGAGATAGATTGGATAAATCTTGACCCACACATTGGTGAGGACTCATTCCGGGCAAGATTCCTAGATTGCGTACAAGGGAATTTCCTACACCAACATGTAATGGAACCAACAAGGGCCAGGGGTGGGGATGAGCCATCACTACTTGATCTAGTGTTCACAGATAATGTGTTGGATATTGAAAAAAATGAGTATGAACCACCAATTGGAAAGAGTGACCACTGTGTGTTGTTGATGGAGTATATCATTGAAGATATTCTTCCTGAGAGTAGAGGCACTGAGAACATGAGGAGGAACTATTCGAAAGGAGATTACATCAAAATGAATGAGCTTTTTGCAGTTATTGACTGGAGAACCTTATTTTACAACAAATCTGTACAAGAAATGTATGACATCTTTTGTGAGAAATATGGGAAGATAGTAGATTGCTGCATACCTGTCACCAAAGCAGGTGAAATTCATGCCAGAGAGAAATGGTTCGATAATGGGTGTAAAAGAGCTAAGGAGTGGAGAGACAAATGCTGGAAAAGGTATAGGAGGAGAAAAAACATAAATGCCTGGCAAACCTACAAAAGAGCAAGAAATGACTACCTAAGTAAAAGGAGAGAGGCAGAGAGAGACTATGAGAGGGACATCACCAGGAAGGCTAAAGAAAATCCCAAGCTTTTCCACAGCTTTATCAGAGGAGAACTGAAGGTAAAAGAACAGGTTTTAAGGCTAAAGAGAGCGGATGGAAGCATCACTGAGACGGATGAAGAGATCTGCAAAGAATTAAACAAGGAGTTTCAGTCAGTATGTACAGTAGAAAATACCCCACCCCCTCAGATTGCAGTGATAGAAGCTCAAGGGTCGGTATTAGAGAACATCAACCTTACAGCCACAGAGGTATGCAAAGCGCTGATGGATTTAGATGTTCATAAAGCTACAGGTCCTGATGACATATCCCCTCATGTGCTTAAAAAATGCGCAAACACAATATCAGTGGCACTAAGTATCATATTTAAGGAGTCACTGGAGTCGGGGGAGATTCCAAGATGCTGGAAACAAGCAAATGTGATACCTATCTTCAAAAAGGGAAGGAGGGATACGGCTCTGAACTATAGACCAGTTTCCTTGACCAGCATAGTTTGCAAAGTTATGGAGAAACTACTAAGGAAACATATCTCTCTTCACTTGGAATCCTTCAGCTTTTTGTCAGTGAGGCAACATGGCTTCAGAGAAGGTAGATCAACAGTAACAAACTTATTAGAATTTTATGATGAGGTAAGCCAAATCTTACAGGAAAGAGAGGGCTGGGCAGATTGCATATTCCTAGACTTCCAGAAAGCGTTTGACACTGTTCCACATGGGAGACTTATTAGGAAGCTGCAATCAATGGCTAGAATAGGTGGAAATGTTTTGGAATGGATAAAAACTTACTTAGAAGGAAGGGAACAGAGGGCTAGAGTAAGACACTCAGTGTCTGAATGGAGAAGAGTTAGTAGTGGAGTTCCACAGGGTTCAGTTTTAGGGCCACTTTTGTTCCTTGTATATGTAAATGACCTACCAGAGTCTGTAAATTCATTCATGAATATGTTTGCAGATGATGCAAAGATTGTGAAGAAAGTAAAAAACGAGAACAATGGTAGAGAACTTCAGGAGGATCTAAATAATCTGCATGAGTGGTCAGAAAAGTGGCTAATGAAATTCAATACTTCAAAATGTAAGGTAATGAGAATGGGTACAAGTGCAAGAAGGCCCAAGCTTGACTACTCGGTGGCTGGAGTACAACTTCAAGAGACAGAAAATGAGAGAGATCTAGGAGTAAACATACTGGCAGATTTGTCTCCAGAAATACATATAAATGGCATAGTAAGGGCAGCATATGCATTCTTATCAAATGTAAGGGTAGCCTTCAGGCACATGGACAAGGAAATGTTCAGAAATATTTATGTAACCTATGTGAGGCCAAAACTGGAATATGCAGCCCCCTTTTGGAATCCGCACTTGAAAAAGCACATAGCTAAGCTTGAAAAAGTTCATAGACATGACACGAAACTGGTGCCAGAAATACGCAATCTCAGTTATGATGAGAGGCTGAGGGAATTAGACTTACCATCACTCGAAGCTAGAAGAGTGAGGGGGGATATGGTGACAGTCTTTAAATTCCTTCATGGTTATGATAGAGTGGATAGGGATCGATATTTTGATATGGCTGGCTCTAGAACTAGAGGTCATAGTTTGAAGCTTCGTAAGAAAACTTCTTTGCAGGATGTAAGGAAATACTTTTTCAGTGTAAGAGTAGTTGATAATTGGAATTGGCTAAGCGAGGAGGTAGTTAATGCTATCTCAATCCATAGTTTTAAGGACAGGTATGATAAATATCACTAAGTATAAAATGGAACCGATGAGGAGACGGGAAGATACGAGCTTTGGGCTCTTTCCCGTAAACACAATTAGGTAATCACAATTAGGTAATCAAACTATTTTTTTATTTTGTATATATATTGAGTTAAATGCAAAGTCTGATCCTGTGTTAACATATCTTGGTTAGCAAGTGAGTTTATCAGTTAGGAAGAATATATAGCAGAAACAGGTGGGTGCCTACTCAGACACAAATTCAAATTTTCCTTCAGGTTTGACTTTTGTTTTGTTGCATTTTTTTTTCTTTTTCTTTTTATCCTTAAATTACCATGGTCAAGTTTTTAGGCTAAGATGTGTGTTACCAGAAAAGAGATAAATTGAGTCACTAAATAGCACTTATATGGAGATATAAAAATTCTGTGTGAAGCTTAAATAAAAGTTTTTCTCTTTTTTTTTCTCTTTCTCTTCTTCTTTCTATATTCTGTGAGAGGGAGAACATAAAAATGAGGCCATCTCTGTCCCAAACCTCTCCCATCCATGGGTCGGTAGGAGGGGTAGCCATTAGGAGCCTTAAACAGAAAATCAAGAATTTAGAGGCAATGGTTATAAGCCTTGATGAAAAAATTCGGAATATGGATGGAGAAATGAAAGAGAATGAAACACTCAGAGAGCAAATAAGATCTTTGGAGGAAGCAAATAAAGCACAAGGGCAGGAGAGAAAGGAACTAGAAAAAAGAATAAAGAAGCTGGAAGGGGAAAAGAGTCAACTAGAATCTAGAATTTCTAAACAAGAAGATAAAAACAAACAGCTGAATGACAACTTAAAGGAATTAGATGTTAGTTCACTGCTCTCTTCTGAGAGAGACGAGATTGCTGCTTGGAATGTCCAGATTAAGGAAAACATTGAACAGTTCAGAAAAGAGTTCCAGGAGCTGAATATGGAAAATGATGCCATGAAAACTTCCTTTGCTGATGCACTAAAGGGGAATGTGGCAGTAAAAGAGGCTGTAAAGGTGGTGGCACTGGAAAACATACAAACAGTTGACTATAAAGAGACAGTAATCAAAAAAATGAAAGACGTTGTGATGGAAAGGGCAAACCCACTCATCAGACAGGCACTTGATAAGGAGAAGACAGTGGTAATCTCAGGCATAAGCGAATCCCAGGAGCCAACATGGCAGGGGAGATTTGAAGAAAATAAAGCTAGGGTTGTAGACCTGATAAGAAAGCTTGGAGTAGTTTGTGGTCCTGAGGATATTGTAAACATACACCAACTAGGCAAATATTCGAGGGAAGGAAAGCCGAGACCAACAAAAGTAACCTTTGAGAGAGGGGAAACATGTAGGGAAATATTGTTGAGAAAAAAAAGTCTAAAAGCCCTTCAAGAATTCAAAGAAGTGTTCATTAGACGATACAGAACACAGGAAGAGATGGGAAAGATCAAAAACTTGTTGCAAGAGGCAAGAAGGTTAAATGAGGAAAGAAATGAAGAAGAGAAGAAAAATTTCCATTTCAGAGTTCTTCCAGACAAAGGGGGGATAAAGAAGATAATGACAGAAGATCAGGGGATGGGGCCTCATTAAGATTGTTATACACAAATGCTGATGGATTAGCTGGTAAGGCAGTAGAATTAAAAGATAGGATTCACAACAGTAAGGCAGATATAGCAGCAATTTCAGAGACTAAGTTGAGTGAGGACATAAACAGTGTCACAGTTTTTCCTAAGGGCTTCAGAATACTAAGGGTTGAAAGATCTGAGAGGACTGGTGGAGGGATAGCACTGCTCATAAGTGAAAGGATTCAAGTTGAAGAAACAAACTTGGCTATAGAAAGTGAGTTCAAGGAATTTCTTGTTGCTCGCATAAATACTGGGTCAGAGAGCATTATAATAACTGTTGTATACAACCCACCAAGGAACCAAAATAGGCTTGAAGTTTATGAGGAAAGTCATATAGGTACTATTGAAGTCATAAACTCAGTTGTTAACATGGCACGGAAAAAAAAATGCAGGATTTTGATTATGGGAGACTTTAATCATAAAGAGATAGATTGGATAAATCTTGACCCACACAGTGGTGAGGACTCATTCTGGGCAAGATTCCTAGACTGCGTACAAGGGAATTTCCTACACCAACATGTAATGGAACCAACGAGGGCCAGGGGTGGGGATGAGCCATCACTACTTGATCTAGTGTTCACAGATAATGTGTTGGATATTGAAAAAATTGAGTATGAACCACCAATTGGAAAGAGTGACCACTGTGTGTTGTTGATGGAGTATATCATTGAAGATATTCTTCCTGAGAGTAGAGGCACTGAGGACAAGAGGAGGAACTATCCGAAAGGAGATTACATCAAAATGAATGAGCTTTTTGCAGTTATTGACTGGAGAACCTTATTTTACAACAAATCTGTACAAGAAATGTATGACATCTTTTGTGAGAAATATGGGAAGATAGTAGATTGCTGCATACCTGTCACCAAAGTAGGTGTGATTCATGCCAGAGAGAAATGGTTCGATAATGGGTGTAAAAGAGCTAAGGAGTGGAGAGACAAATGCTGGAAAAGGTATAGGAGGAGAAAAAACATAAATGCCTGGCAAACCTACAAAAGAGCAAGAAATGACTACCTAAGTAAAAGGAGAGAGGCAGAGAGAGACTATGAGAGGGACATCACCAGGAAGGCTAAAGAAAATCCCAAGCTTTTCCACAGCTTTATCAGAGGAAAACTGAAGGTAAAAGAACAGGTTTTAAGGCTAAAGAGAGCGGATGGAAGCATCACTGAGACGGATGAAGAGATCTGCAAAGAATTGAACAAGGAGTTTCAGTCAGTATTTACAGTAGAAAATACCCCACCCCCTCAGATTGCAGTGATAGAAGCTCAAGGGCCGGTATTAGAGAACATCAACCTTACAGCCACAGAGGTATGCAAAGCGCTGATGGATTTAGATGTTCATAAAGCTACAGGTCCTGATGACATATCCCCTCATGTGCTTAAAAAATGCGCAAACACAATATCAGTGGCACTAAGTATCATATTTAAGGAGTCACTGGAGTCGGGGGAGATTCCAAGATGCTGGAAACAAGCAAATGTGATACCTATCTTCAAAAAGGGAAGGAGGGATACGGCTCTGAACTATAGACCAGTTTCCTTGACCAGCATAGTTTGCAAAGTTATGGAGAAACTACTAAGGAAACATATCTCTCTTCAATTGGAATCCTTCAACTTTTTGTCAATGAGGCAACATGGCTTCAGAGAAGGTAGATCAACAGTAACAAATTTATTAGAACTTTATGATGAGGTAAGCCAAATCTTACAGGAAAGAGAGGGCTGGGCAGATTGCATATTCCTAGACTTCCAGAAAGCGTTTGACACTGTTCCACATGGGAGACTTATTAGGAAGCTGCAATCAATGGCTAGAATAGGTGGAAATGTTTTGGAATGGATAAAAACTTACTTAGAAGGAAGGGAACAGAGGGTTAGAGTAAGACACTCAGTGTCTGAATGGAGAAGAGTTAGTAGTGGAGTTCCACAGGGTTCAGTTTTAGGGCCACTTTTGTTCTTTGTATATGTAAATGACCTACCAGAGTCTGTAAATTCATTCATGAATATGTTTGCAGATGATGCAAAGATTGTGAAGAAAGTAAAAAACGAGAACAATGGTAGAGAACTTCAGGAGGATCTAAATAATCTGCATGAGTGGTCAGAAAAGTGGCTAATGATTTTCAATACTTTAAAATGTATGGTAATTAGAATGGGTACAAGTGCAAGAAGGCCCAAGCTTGACTACTCGGTGGCTGGAGTACAACTTCAAGAGACAGAAAATGAGAGAGATCTAGGAGTAAACATACTGGCAGATTTGTCTCCAGAAATACATATAAATGGCATAGTAAGGGCAGCATATGCATTCTTATCAAATGTAAGGGTAGCCTTCAGGCACATGGACAAGAAAATGTTCAGAAATGTTTATGTAACCTATGTGAGGCCAAAACTCAAATATGCAGCCCCCTTTTGGAATCCGCACTTGAAAAAGCACATAGCTAAGCTTGAAAAAGTTCAAAGACATGCCACGAAACTGGTGCCAGAAATATGCAATCTCAGTTATGATGAGAGGCTGAGGGAATTAGACTTACCATCACTTGAAGCTAGAAGAGTGAGGGGGATATGGTGACAGTCTTTAAATTCCTTCATGGTTATGATAGAGTGGATAGGGATCGATATTTTGATATGGCAGGCTCTAGAACTAGAGGTCATAGTTTGAAGCTTCGTAAGAAAACTTCTTTGCAGGATTTAAGGAAATACTTTTTCAGTGTAAGAGTAGTTGATAATTGGAATTCGCTAAGCAAGAAGGTAGTTAATGCTATGTCAATCCATAGTTTTAAGGACAGGTATGATAAGTATGACTAAGAATAAAATGGAACCGATCAGGAGACGGGAAGATACGAGCTTTGGGCCCTTTCCCGTAAACACAATTAGGTAATCACAATTAGGTAATCACACACACACACACACAAACATACAAACAGTTGACTATAATGAGACAGTAATAAAAAAATGAAAGACGTTGTGATGGAAAGGGCAAATCCAATGATTAAACAGGCCCTTGATAAAGAGAAGACAGTGGTAATCTCAGACATAAGCGAATCCCAGGAGCCAACATGGCAGGGAAGACTTGAGGAAAATTAAGCTAGGGTTGTAGACCTGATAAGAAAGCTTGGAGTAGTTTGTGGTCCTGAGGATATTGTAAACATACACCAACTAGGCAAATATTCGAGGGAAGGAACCGAGACCAACAAAAGTAACCTATGAGAGAGGGGAAACATGTAGGGAAATATTGTTGAGAAAAAAAAGTCTAAAAAATCTTCAAGAATTCAAAGAAGTGTTCATTAGACAATACAGAACACGGGAAGAGATGGGAAAGATAAAAAACTTGTTGCAAGAGGCAAGAAGGTTAAATGAGGAAAGAAATGAAGAAGAGAAGAAAAATTTCCATTTCAGAGTTCTTCCAGACAAAGGGAAGATAAAGAAGATAATGACAGAAGATCAGGGGATGGGGCCTCATTAAGACTGTTATACACAAATGCTGATGAATTAGCTGGTAAGGCAGCAGAATTAAAAGATAGGATTCACAACAGTAAGGCAGATATAGTAGCAATTACAGAGACTAAGTTGAGTGAGGATATAAACAGTGTCACAGTTTTTCCTAAGGGCTTCAGAATATTAAGGGTTGAAAGATCTGAGAGGACTGGCGGAGGGATAGCACTGCTCATAAGTGAAAGGATTCAAGTTGAAGAAATAAACTTGGCTATAGAAAGTGAGTTCAAGGAATTTCTTGTTGCTTGAATAAATACTGGGTCAGAGAGCATTATAATAACTGTTGTATATAACCCACCAAGGAACCAGAATAGGCTAGAAGTTTATGAGGAAAGTCATATAGGTACTATTGAAGTCATAAACTCAGTTATTAACATGGCACGGGAGAGAAAACGTAGGATTTTGATTATGGGAGACTTTAATCATAAAGAGATAGATTGGATAAATCTTGACCCATACAGTGGTGAGGACTCATTCCGGGCAAGATTCCTAGATTGCGTACGAGGGAATTTCCTACAGCAACATGTAATGGAACCAACGAGGGCCAGGGGTGGGGATGAGCCATCACTACTTGATCTAGTGTTCACAGATAATGTGTTGGATATTGAAAAAATTGAGTATGAACCACCAATTGGAAAGAGTGACCACTGTGTGTTGTTGATGGAGTATATAATTGAAAATATTCTGCCTGAGAGTAGAGGCACTGAGGACATGAGGAGAAACTATCCGAAAGGAGATTACATCAAAATGAATGAGCTTTTTGCAGTTATTGACTGGAGAACCTTATTTTACAACAAATATGTACAAGAAATGTATGACATCTTTTGTGAGAAATATGGAAAGATAGTAGATTGCTGTATACCTGTCACCAAAGTAGGTGTAATTCATGCCAGAGAGAAATGGTTCGATAATGAGTGTAAAAGAGCTAAGGAGTGGAGAGACAAATGCTGGAAAAGGTATAGGAGGAGAAAAAACATAAATGCCTGGCAAACCTACAAAAGAGCAAGAAATGACTACCTAAGTAAAAGAAGAGAGGCAGAGAGAGACTATGAGAGGGACATCACCAGGAAGGTTAAAGAAAATCCCAAGCTTTTCCACAGCTTTATCAGAGGAAAACTGAAGGTAAAAGAACAGGTTTTAAGGCTTAAGAGAGAGGATGGAAGCATCACTGCGACGGATGAAGAGATCTGCAAAGAATTGAACAAGGAGTTTCAGTCAGTATTTACAGTAGAAAATACCCCACCCCCTCAGATTGCAGAGATAGAAGATCAAGGGGCGGTATTAAAGAACATTAACCTTACAGCCACAGAGGTATGCAAGGCGCTGATGGATTTAAATGTTCATAAAGCTATAGGTCCTGATGACATATCCCCTCATGTACTTAAAAAATGTGCAAACACAATATCAGTGGCACTAAGTATCATATTTAAGGAGTCACTGGAGTCAGGGGAGATTCCAAGATGCTGGAAACAAGCAAACATGATACCTATCTTCAAAAAGGGGAGGAGGGACACGGCTCTGAACTATAGACCAGTTTCCTTGACCAGCATAGTTTGCAAAGTTATGGAGAAACTACTAAGGAAACATATCTCTCTTCACTTGGAATCCTTCAACTTTTTGCCAGTGAGGCAACATGGCTTCAGAGAAGGTAGATCAACAGTAACAAACAGGAAAGAGAGGGCTGGGCAAATTGCATATTCCTAGACTTCCAGAAAGCGTTTGACACTGTTCCACATGGGAGACTTATTAGGAAGCTGCAATCAATGGCTAGAATAGGTGGAAATGTCTTGGTATGGATAAAAACTTACTTAGATGGAAGGGAACAAAGGGTTAGAGTAAGACACTCAGTGTCTGAATGGAGAAGAGTTAGTAGTGGAGTTCCACAGGGTTCAGTTTTAGGGTCACTTTTGTTCCTTGTATATGTAAATGACCTACCAGAGTCTGTAAATTTATTCATGAATATGTTTGCAAATGATGCAAAGATTGTGAAGAAAGTAAGAAACGAGAACAATGGTAGAGAACTTCAGGAAGATCTAAATAGTGTGCATGAGTGGTCAGAAAAGTGGCTAATGAAATTCAGTACTTCAAAATGTAAGGTAATGAGAATGGGTACAAGTGCAAGAAGGCCAAAGCTTGACTACTCGGTGGCTGGAGTACAACTTCAAGAGACAGAAAATGAGAGAGATCTAGGAGTAAACATACTGGCAGATTTGTCTCCAGAAATACATATAAATGGCATAGTAAGGGCAGCATGTGCATTCTTATTAAATGTAAGGGTAGCCTTCAGGCACATGGACAAGGAAATGTTCAGAAATATTTATGCAACCTATGTGAGGCCAAAACTCCAATATGCAGCCCCCTTTTGGAATCCGCACTTGAAAAAGCACATAGCTAAGTTTGAAAAGTTCAAAGACATGTCACGAAACTGGTGCCAGAAATACGCAATCTCAGTTATGATGAGAGGTTTGAGGGAATTAGACTTACCATCACTCGAAGCTAGAATACTGAGGGGGGATATGGTGACAGTCTTTAAATTCCTTCATGGTTATGATAGAATGGATAGGGATCGATATTTTGATATGGCAGGCTCTAGAACTAGAGGTCATTGTTTGAAGCTTCGTAAGAAAGCTTCTTTGCAAGATGTAAGGAAATACTTTTTCAGTGTAAGAGTAGTTGATAATTGGAATTGGCTAAGCGAGGAGGTAGTTAATGCTATCTCAATCAATAGTTTTAAGGACAGGTATTATAAGTATCACTAAGTACAAAATGGAACCGATGAGGAGACGGGAAGATACTAGCTTTGGGCTCTTTCCCGTAAACACAATTAGGTAATTACACACACACTGTTCACATGGGAGACTTATTAGGAAGCTGCAAGCAATGGCTAGAATAGGTGGAAATGTTTTGGAATGGATAAACACTTACTTAGAAGGAAGGGAACAGAGGGTTAGAGTAAGACACTTAGTGTCTGATTGGAGAAGAGTTAGTAGTGGAGTTCCACAGGGTTCAGTTTTAGGGCCACTTTTGTTCTTTGTATATGTAAATGACCTACCAGAGTCTATAAATTCATTCATGAATATGTTTGCAGATGATGCAAAGTTTGTGAAGAAAGTAAAAAACGAGAACAATGATAGAGAACTTCAGGAAGATCTAGATAGTCTGCATGAGTGGTCAGAAAAGTGGCTAATGAAATTCAATACTTCAAAATGTAAGGTAATGAGAATGGGCACAAGTGCATGAAGGCCCAAGCTTGACTACTCGGTGGCTGGAGTATAACTTCAAGAGACAGAAAATGAGAGAGATCTAGGAGTAAACATACTGGCAGATTTGTCTCCAGAAATACATATATATGGCATAGTAGAGGCAGCATATGCATTCTTATCAAATGTAAGGGTAGCCTTCAGGTACATGGACAAGGAAATGTTCAGAAATATTTATGTAACTTATGTGAGGCCAAACCTCGAATATGCAGCCCCCTTTTGGAATCCACACTTGAAAAAGCACATAGCTAAGCTTGAAAAAGTTGAAAGACATGCCACGAAACTGGTGCCAGAAATACGCAATCTCAGTTATGATGAGAGGCTGAGGGAATTAGACTTACCATCACTCGAAGCTAGAAGATTGAGGGGGGATATGGTGACAGACTTTAAATTCCTTCATGGTTATGATAGGGTGGATAGGGATCGATATTTGATATGGCTGGCTCTAGAACTAGAGGTTATAGTTTGAAGCTTCGTAAGAAAACTTCTTTGCAGGATGTAGGAAATACTTTTTCAGTGTAAGAGTAGTTGATAATTGGAATTCGCTAAGCAAGGAGGTAGTTATTGCTATCTCAATCCATAGTTTTAAGGACAGGTATGATAAATATCACTAAATATAAAATGGAACCGATGAGGAGACGGGAAGATACGAGCTTTGGGCTCTTTCCCGTAAACACAATTAGGTAAATACACACACACACACACACACACACACACACACACACACACACACACACACACACACACACACACACACAAACACACACATACACACACACACACACACACACACACACACACACACACACACAGAGAATAATGATATTTTAAGCATTATTAATTGGATGACCTCATTCAACAACAAATCTGTACAAGAGATGTTCAAAATCTTTTTTGAGGAATATGGGAAGATAGTGACTTGTTACATACCATCCACCAAAATAGGAATTATTCATGCCCGAGAGAAATGGTTGAATAATGAGTGTAAGAGAACTAAAGAGTGGAGAGACATATGTTAGAATAGGCAGAAAAGTAAAAATGCCTGACAGACTTACAAACGAGCAAGAAATGAAGAGAGATGGAGAGGAATTGTGAGAGGGACATTACCAAGATGGCTAAAGAAAACCCAAACTTTTCTACAGCTTTGTCAGAGAAAACTGAAGATCAAAGAACAGGTTTTAAAGTTAAAGAGGGCAGATGGAAGCATCACTGAAACATGCGAAGAGATTTGCAAAAAAATTGAACAAGGAGTTTTGCAGTAGAAAAATTCCACTCCCTCAGATTGCTGAGATGAGAGATCATGGGCCGGTAAAAGAGAACATCATCTCTTCAGCTACAGAGGCATGCAAAGTGTTGATGGAGTTAGATGCCCTCAAAGCTATGGGTCCTGATGACATATCCCCTTACGTATTCTAGAAATGCGCTAAATCATTAACGGTGAAAAGTTGCTGGAATCTGGGGAGACTCCCAAGTTTCTGGAAACAAGCGAATGGGGTAGCTATATTAAAAAAGGGAAGGACAGATACAGATCTAAGTTATAGGCTGGTTTCCTTGACATGCATAGTTTGAAAAGTTATATAGAAACTACTAAGAAAACGCATCTCTCTTTACTTGGAATCCTTCAACTCTTTGTCAGTGAAACAGCATGGCTTCAGAGAAGGCAGATATGCAGTAACAAACTTACTAAAATTTTATGATGAGGTAAGCCAGATCTTACAAAAAAGAGAGGGCTGGGCGGATTGCATATTCTTAGCTTTTCGGCAGGCATTTGATACGGTCCCACATGGAACACTTATTAAGAAGCAGCAAGTAATGTCAAGAATAGAAGGAAATGTCCTAGAATAGAGGGTCAAAGTAAGACACTCAGTGTCTTATTGGAGAAAACTTAGGAGTGGTGTCCCACAGGCTGCAGTTTTAGGGCCACTTTTTTTTTCCAAATGACCTACTGGATTTTTGTAAATAAATTTTTGAATATGTTTGCAGAAGATCCAAAGATTGTGAACATAGTAAATGACAAACACAATGGTAGAGAACTTAAAGAAGACCTACACAGTATGAATGAATGGTTAGAAAAGTGGCTAACAAAATTCAATACACCTAGTTCGCTTTTTACACGTGACTATAATCCGCAAAATTGGAATAACGCCCCTAAAAAATAATAGTAAATAAATACGAAATTCGCGAATAGCGCCCATGCAAAAAAAAAAATCGAAAAAAAATTTAATTTTAGTAAATACTCGACCGCCTTGGAGGCACTTTTCCGCTATGCTCCTCCTATTCTACCGCTTAATGCGATCGGATATTATGAAGATAATGAAAAAAAGCATTAAGAACAACCAGCAAACAAACTTCTTGCGATATAATAATGTCAGGGATATAGCATGTGAGGGTGCATCAGCTGATACGGAGGTGGCAAAACGTTTGCAGATAGATGTTCGTTCTCCTGCATCCTCCTCCTCTTCTACAGCTTAATGCAATCGGATATTATGAAGAGAATGGAAAAAAGCATTAAGAACAAACAGCAAACAAAATTGCGATATAATATCGTCAAGAAAAGAGCATGTGAGGGTGCATCAGCTGATACGTAGGCAGCAAAATGTTTGCATCCTTGTGCTCACCGCCACAATGCATGTCCTAGTGTATGCCTGTTGCCCACAGCATAATAGAGTGCATTAATTTGTTTACTGTACAGTAAATCTGCCTATCTTGTATACTGTACACTAACTGCATGTTAATATAAATAACTACAGGTCTTTCTGCTTTGTTATGTACTTATAAAATATGTTTTTCTTATCTTATATATTTGGTATAGTGTTTCTATGCACGGTTGTGAAATGTATCTTTGCCCATTATCATTGTTTCTTATGGAAAATAACTCGTTACATTACGCAAAAATTACAATATGCGGCACTTCTGAGAACATATCTTCGCTTTATTCTAAGAACTAGGTGTACTTCAAAATGTAAGGTGATGAGAATGGGTACAAGTGTAAAGAGGCCAAAGCTTGGGAACTCAATAGCAGGTGCAGAACTTCAAGAGACAGAGAATGAGAGAGATCTAGGAGTAAACATATTCACAGATTTGTCTCTGGAAATGCATATACAATATGGCATACTAAACGTTGAATATGCTTTCTTGGCAAATGTAAGAGTAGTGTAACCTATGTTAGGCCAAAGCTTGAATATGCAGCACCCTTTTGGAATTCGCACTTGATAAAGCTTAATAATAAACTGGTAAAAAATCAAAGACATGCTAGGAAACTGGTGCCAGAAATACGCAATCTCAGTTATAAGGAGAGGCTGAGAGAACTAGACTTACCATCACTCGTAGCTAAAAAAATGAGGGGGGATATGATGACGATTTATATAAGCCTTAATGGTTTTGCCAAAATCAATAGGGGTTGCTATTTTGATATGTGTGGCTCTAGAACTAGGGGTTATAGTTCGAAGCTTCATTAGAAAACATTTTTGCAGGATGTAAAAACAACTTTTTATTGTAAGAATAGATGACGATTGGAATTCACTAAGCGAGGAGGATGTTCATGTAAACTCAATTTATATTTCTAAGGATAAATATGACACATAGCATTGAGTATAAAAATGGAACCGAGCAAGACACAGAGAGTTATAAGCATATGACTCTTTCCCGTAAGCACAATTTGGTAAAAAAAATACACACAAACACAGGAAAACTGAAGGTCAAAGAACAGGTTCTAAAGCTAAAGAGAGCGAATGGAAGCATCACTGAGATGGATGAAGAGATCTGCGAAAAATTGAACATAGAGTTTCAGTCATTATTTACAGCAGAAAATACCCCACCCCCTCAGATTGCAGAGATAGGAGCTCATGGGCCAGTATTAGAGAACATCATCTTTTCAGTCACAAAGGTATGCAAAGCGCTGATGGAGTTAGATGCTACAGGTCCTGATGATGTATCCCCTTATGTACTTAAGAAATACACTAAGTCAATATCAGCAGCACTATGTATCAAAAATGAAAAGTCGCTTATATGATGGGGAGTTTCCAAGATGCTGGAAACAAGCAAAGGTGGTACCTATACAGCTCTAAACTATAAATCTGTTTCCTTGACCAACATAGTTTGCAAAGTTATGGAGAAACTACTAAGAAAGCACATCTCTCTTTTCTTGGAATCCTTCAACTTTTCGTCAGTGAGACAACATGGCTTCAAGAAGGTAAATCAACATGAACAAACTTAATAAAATTTTATGATGAGGTAAGCCGAATCTTACAGGAAAGAGAGGGCAGGGAAGATTGCACATTCCTAGACTTCCAGAAAGCAGACACAGTCCCGCATGGGAGACTAATTAAGAAGCTGCAAGCAATGACGAGAATAGGTGGAAATGTCTTGGAATGGATAAAAACTTATTTTGAAGGAAGGGAACAGAGGGTTAGAGTAAGACACTCAGTGTCTGAATGGAGAAGGGTTAGCAGTGGAGTTCCACAGGTTTCAGTTTTAGTGCCACTTTTATTCCTTGTATATGTAAATGACCTACCAGAGTCTGTAAATTCATTCATGAATATGTTTGCAGATGATGCAAACATTGTGAAGAAAGAAAGAGACGAGAACAATGGTAGAGAACTTCAGGAACACTAAAACGGTTTGCATGAGTGGTCAGAAAAGTGGCTAATGAAATTCAATGCTTCTAAATGTAGGGTAATGAGAATGGGTACAAGTGCAAGAAGGCCCAAGCTTGGATACTCAATAGCAGGATCAGAACTTCAAGAGACAGAGAATGAAAGTGATCTAGGAGTAAACATACTGGTAGATTTGTCTCCAGAAATGCATATATATATATGACAGAGTAAGGGCAGCATATGTTTTTCTTATCAAATGTAAGGGTAGCCTTCAGGCACATGGACAAGGAAATGTTCAGAAATATTTATGTAACCTATGTGAAACCGAGGCTTGAATATGCTGAAACCTCTTGAAATCCACACTTTAAGAAGCACGTAGTTATGCTGGAAAAATTCAGAGACATGCCACGAAATTGGTGCCAGAAATACGCAATCTCAGTTATGAGGAGAGGCTGAGGGAATTAGACTTACCATCACTCGAAGATAGAAAAATGAGGGGGGGTAAGGTGAAGGTTTTTTAATTCCTTCATGATTATGACAGAGTGGATAGGGATCGATATTTTTATATGGTTGGCAGTAGAACTAGAGGTCATAGTTTGAAGCTTCTTAAGAAAACTTATTTGCAGAATATAATGAAGTACTTTTTTATTTTTTTTTTATTTTATTAATTTATTTTGTGTGTGTGTAAGAGTAGTTTATGATTGGAATTGGCTACGCTAAGAGGTAGTTCATGCTAACTCAAACCCTAGTTTTAAGGACAAGTATGAAAAGTATCACTAAGTACAAAAATGGAACCGACCAGGAGACGGGAAGATACGAGCATGAAGCTCTTCCCCGTAAGCACAATTAGGTAAATACAATTAGATTATTACACACACAAAAATTGAGTTTCTTGTCAATATGTAATACAAAGAGGTCTTGATAGAAAAATGAGTAAATTATATCTTCGGTAACCAAAAAAGCTTTAATTATAAATAAGAAATATATAAAATGAAAGTGGAAAACAAGAAAAAAACGAATGAAAAACAAG
>JAXCGZ010020022.1:0-7500 GCA_037179515.1 Halocaridina rubra
CTTGCAGCTGCAGGGGAGGCAAAGTATAGCCTCCGAGTACCAACGTATGGCCATTGTTGGTACCCAGAAGTCATAGGGAACCCTTCTTGTAACTGTAGTAGTGACATAGGTTCAAACTTTCATCCTGAGATCTACTTCGAAGGTACGTGCGAGGGCCGTAAAGGAAGAGAACCGCTGTGACGTTGCAGGTCTCCTGCGTGGGAGGTCTTAGTCAAGATCGGCCGAGGGCAGGACGAGAAAGCCGGGCTGGAAGGATTCGCGGGATGGGGCCCAGTCCTTGTCCTTTTTGCTCTGCCTAACCAAGAAACAGAGATATGGCAACAAACCTGGGCCTGCAGCAAGGACGGCGGGGGATGTGAAAGCGTAAGAATCCCCGAGAGAAACCGGGGAATCGCACCTAGCAAGAATTCATGAGCAAAGGACAGAGAGAGTAAAAGTCGTCCTAGCCAGAGAAAACGGAAGTCGTCCTAGACAGAGAAAGTAAAAGTCGTCCTAGACAGAGAAAACGGAAGTCGTCCTAGACAGAGAAAGTAAAAGTCGTCCTAGACAGAGGAAAGTAAAAGTCGTCCTAGAAAGAGAAAACGGAAGTCGTCCTAGACAGAGAGAGAAAAAGTCGTCCTAGACAGAGAAAACGGAAGTCGTCCTAGACAGAGAAAGTAAAAGTCGTCCTATCCATTGGTCTCTGAAGAGTAATATAATATGAACGTAAAACATGTTTTGTTTCAGGAGTAGTTTTTAAGGCTTAATTTTAAGACAAATCAATGCCCCAAGTAATGATAGGAATAGAACTTATGACGGTAGGGTCTTTTATAGAAATTACTGTTGATGTTATAGTCTATTGCATTTTACCTGTTTATACACGCTAATACTCTACTTAATTGTTTGCTAATGTTCTAAATGAGTCATGATCTTACTGTAATTAACTCAATTTTGCCTTTTAAAGAAACGAGAGAAGTAGATGAATTAATGTTTTGATTTAAACTGACTTGTCGATCTTAATTAATGTTTAATATTAGTTTCACACTGGAATTATGTTGTTTAAATATAAGGATATGTTTGTATTTCAGATTTCCAACAAGGACATAGACCCTGCATGCTCTAGTTGTCTGTAAAGGTACTATCTATATGTTATGTTTGTGTAATTTGTATAGGAATTCTTAGAAAATAGCTTAAATAATTCGGCCCCATTTCTATTGTAAACTAATGTTAGCTAGGATATGTCCAAGAGCTCCCGGAAAACTAGTCCATGCTTCGACTGAAATAAGAGATATTTCAGTTTTGGTTGGGAGGGATGTCGTATGACTTTCTGAGCGGAAACGGTTGGTCGAGGGCACGGATATTTTATTACAATGTTTGTAGAAAGTGCCAAGGAAATATATGACCGGAACCGAGAGATTTAGGACCTGGCATCGAGAAGGGCAAGAAAGGACAGGAAGTTAGCCATTTCCTAAACCACAAGAAAAACATAAACTTGTGTTTCGTACGCAGGAACCTGCCCAGGAGAAATGCCCAATAACTCCTCCCCGGAAGTAGGTGGGATTCCACTTTGAACCTGGCGCTGATTAGCTAGGACTAGATCTCACTGATTTCATTGGAGAATTGGATGTTAAGCCACGCCCTGCCCTGGGGGTATTTAAAGAGCCACCCAGGGCAGAGACGTTGAGTTAGAAATTACCAGGGGCACGAATAGATCCTAGATTGTGATAGTCATAGGGTGGGGGCCATTTGAGGCACAGGGGCATTGAGGCGTCGGATGTGTTGTACTCTAGAATAAATATAAGTAAAGGATTCACTGCGTGTCCATTCTTACCTTGTACCCATCAGGTACAAATGTTCATTGCCTTGTAACCACGCTACCATAATTATAAACATATCTACCTAGGAGGAAAAGCCCTACGGCAGTGGTGTCAGTAGAAGGGGATAATCATAAAAGCCCTACGTCAGTGGCGGCATACTGTGGAATAGTTATAAGCACTACGTCAGTGGTGACAAGCGGTGAGAAAACTCATTCATCTTATAAAGTGTGAGTTCAAGTGGAGGTCTAAAACTCATACGTCAATATATATATATATATATATATATATATATATATATATATATATATATATATATATATATATATATATATATATATATATATATATATATATATATATATATATATATATATATATATATATATATATATATATATATATATATATATATATATATATATATATATATATATATATATATATATATATATATATATATATATATATACTATATATATATATATATATATATATATATATATATATATATATATATATATATATATATATATATATATATATATATATATATATATATATATATATATATATATATATATATATATATATATATATATATATATATATATATATATATATATATATATATATATATATATCTCTATATATATATATATCTATACATATATATATATATATATATATATATATATATATATATATATATATATATATATATATATATATATATATATATATATATATATATATATATATATATATATATATATATATATATATATATATATATATATATATATATATATATATATATATATATATATATATATATATATATATATATATATATATATATATATATATATATATATATATATATATATATATATATATATATATATATATATATATATATATATATATATATATATATATATATATATATATATATATATATATATATATGATGAAACAGGTAGGGTTGAAAGGGGGAGAGCGAGAGAAGGTGTGGCATTATTGCTGAGTGAATGGATGGTTAATAAGATAGTGGAATGGAAAGAAGTGTCATCTAGGTTGATGTGGGTGAGGGCTAGGATAGGTAGGGAATGTTGGGCTTTTGTTAGTGCTTATGGGTCAGGATGAGAGAGAAGTGAGGAAGAGCAGGATGAATTCTGGAATGGGTTAACTAGGTGTGTGGATAGTCTGCGTAGAAGGAACTATGTAGTTGTGATGGGTGACTTGTATGGCAGAGTGGGTGATGTAGAGGTAGATTGTGTTGTAGGAAAGTATGGGGTACCAAGTGAGAATGAGAGTGGCGAGAGACTGTTAGATATGTGTGTGGAGCAAGAGTTGGTGATACATAATATTTTTTTCAAGAAGAAGTTAATAAATAAGTATACATGGATGAGAGTGGCAAATAGAAGAGTGAAAGAAAGAGCATTGATGAATTATGTGTTGGTAGCAAAGAGCATGATTGGCAGAGTGAAAGATGTGCATGCATTTAGGGGTGTGGTTGCTGTGATGTCTGATCTTTATTTTCGTTGAACCAAAATTGGTAGTGGCAAAAGAATGGGGAAATAGAGTGGGGTGATGTAGAAAGGAAATGGTTAAGGTGGAAGAGTTCAAAAAGCCAGAGAAGAGACAGGAATATCAGGACAGGTTGAAAGTGGCATATGACAGGGTGAAAGAAAGAGCAGTTGGGGAGTTAAAGGAGGAATGGGGGTTGATGAAAGAATGTTTTGTGGGACATGCAAGTGATGTGTGTGGAAAGAGGTTTGTTGGAGGTGGCATGAGGAGGGGCAGCGAGTGGTGGAATGAAGGGGTGAAAATGAAGGTGGAAGAGAAAATGAGGGCTTTTGAGGAATGGCTGCAGTGTAGAAGTAAAGAGAAGTATGAAAGATATAGGGTGGAAAATGTGGAAACAAAGCAGGAAGTAGAGGAAAAGAAGAGGTTGGCAAATGTTAGGTGGGGACAAGATTTTAGTAGGTCAAATGAAGAGAACAAAAAGAAGTTTTGGAAAGAAGTGAAGAGAGTACGGAAGGGTGGATCGAGGATGGAAGAGACAGTGAAAGATGTGAATGGCCAGATGTTAAGAGGGAACAATGCAAGGAAAAGATGGGCAGAATATTTTGAATGCATGCTGAATACTGAGGAAGATAGAGAGGCAGCAATAGTGGCAGTGTGGGGTGATCAAATGTCAGTAATGGGAGATGAAAATGAGGAAAGATTACAATAGAGAAGGTGAAAAGGGCATTGGTTGAAGCAAAAGCAATTAAAGCACCTGGAATAGATGATGTGAGAGCGGAGATGTTGAAAGAAGGGGGTGTGACTGCATTGGAATGCTTAGTAAGAGTCTTTAATATATGCTATATGTTGTCGATTGTGCCATTCGAATGGGTGATTGCTTGTATAGTGCCGCTATACAAAGGTAAGGGAGATGTGTATGAATGAAGTAATTTTAGGGGTATAAAAATTGTTGAGTGTGGTAGGAAAAATGTATGGTAGGATACTGATTAGTAGAATTAGGAATAAGACAGAAAATGTGATCGCAGAAGTGCAGAATGGTGTTAGAAGAGGAAGAGGTTGTATAGATCAGATTTTTATAATTATGCAGTTATGTGAGAAATATTTAGCAAAGGGTAAGGATGTGTATTTTGCATTTTTGGATCTGGAGAAAGCATATGATAGAGATGATAGAGAGGTAATGTGGAGTGTTTTGAGGTTATATGGAATGATGGTAAACTGTTGCATGCAGTGAAGAGTTTGTATGAGGGCAGCAGAGCTTGTGTTAGGGTAGGGAATGAAGTGGGTGAGTGGGTTCCAGTGAGTGGGACTGAGACAGGGATATGTGATGTCACCATGGCTGTTCAATTTGTATTGATGGAGTCGTAAGAGAGGTGAATGAGCGAGTGCGTGTTCGAGGTTTGAGAATGGTAGATGGGATGATAGCGAGTGGGAACTGAATCATTTGCTGTTTACAGATGATACTATGGTGGTGGCAGATTCAGAGGAGATATTTTATCATTTAGTCTCAGAATTTGGAATGGTGTGTGAGAGAAGGAAGTTGCAATGAATGTGGGAAAGAGTAAGGTTATGAGGTGTACAAGAAATGAGGATGGTGCTCATTTATATATATATATATATGTGTGTGTGTGTGTGTGTGTGTGTGTGTGTTTGTCTGTGTGAGTGTGTGTGCTTGTCTGTGTGAGTGTGTGTGTTTGTCTGTGTGTATGAGCATACACACATATATATTGAGTTAAATGTAAAGTCTAATCCCGTGATAACATATCTTGGTTAGCAAGTCAGTTTATCAGTTAGGAAGAATATATAACAGAAACAGGTGGGTGCCACCTCAAACACAAATTCGAATTTTCCTTCAGGTTTGACTTTTGTTTTTCTTTTTCTTTTTATACTTAAATTACCATGGTCAAGTTTTTAAGTTAAGATGTGTGTTACCGGAAAGGAGACAAACTGAGTCACTAAATAGCACTTATATGGAGATATAAAAATTCTGTGTGAAGCTAAATTAGAAGTTTTTCTCTTTTCTTTTTTTTCCTCTTTCTCGTCTTCTTTCTATATTCTGTGAGAGGAAGAACATAAAAATGAAGCCATCTCTGTCCCAAACCTCTCCCACCCATGGGTCGGGAGAAGGGGTAGTCATCAGGGGACTTAAACAGAGAATCAAGAAGTTAGAGGAAATGGTTATAAGCCTTGATGATAAAATTCGGAATATGGATGGAGAAATGAAAGAGAATGAAACACTCAGAGAGCAAATAACATCTTTGGAGGAAGCAAATAAAGCACAAGGGCAGGAGAGAAAGGAACTAGAAAAAAGAATAAAGAAGCTGGAAGGGGAAAAGAGTCAACTAGAATCTAGAATTTCTAAACAAGAAGATAAAAACAAACAGCTGAATGACAACCTAAAGGAATTAGATGTTAGTTCACTGCTCTCTTCTGAGAGAGATGAGATTGCTGCTTGGAATGTTCAGATTAAGGAAAACATTGAACAGTTCAGAAAAGAGTTCCAGGAGCTGAATATGGAAAATGATGCCATGAAAACGTCCTTTGCTGATGCACTAAAGGGGAATGTGGCAGTAAAAGAGGCTGTAAATGTGGTGGCACTGGAAAACATACAAACAGTTGACTATAAAGAGACAGTAATCGAAAAAATGAAAGACATTGTGATGGAAAGGGCAAACCCACTCATCAGACAGGCACTTGATAAGGAGAAGACAGTGGTAATCTCAGGCATAAGTGAATCCCAGGAGCCAACATGGCAGGGGAGACTTGAAGAAAATAAAGCTAGCGTTGTAGACCTGATAAAAAAGCTTGGAGTAGTATGTGGTCCTGAGGATATTGTAAACATACACCAACTAGGTAAATATTCGAGGGAAGGAAAGCCGAGACCAACAAAAGTAACCTTTGAGAGAGGGGAAACATGTAGGGAAATATTGTTGAGAAAAAAAAGTCTAAGAGACCTTCAAGAATGCAAAGAAGTGTTCATTAGACGATACAGAACACAGGAAGAGATGGGAAAGATCAAAAACTTGTTGCAAGAGGCAAGAAGGTTAAATGATGAAAGAAATGAAGAAGAGAAGAAAAATTTTTGTTACAGAATACTTCCAGACAAAGGGGAGATAAAGAAGATAATGACAGAAGATCAGGGGATGGGGTCTCATTAAGATTGTTATACACAAATGCTGATGGATTAGCTGGTAATGCAGTAGAATTAAAAGATAGGATTCACAACAGTAAGGCAGATATAGTAGCAATTACAGAGACTAAGTTGAGTGAGGACATAAACAGTGTCACAGTTTTTCCTAAGGGCTTCAGAATACTAAGGGTTGTAAGATGTGAGAGGACTGGTGGAGGGATAGCACTGCTCATAAGTGAGAGGATTCAAGTTGAAGAAATAAACTTGGCTATAGAAAGTGAGTTCAGGGAATTTCTTGTTGCTCGCATAAATACTGGGTCAGAGAGCATTATAATAACTGTTGTATACAACCCACCAAGGAACCAAAATAGGCTTGAAATTTATGAGGAAAGTCATATAGGTACTATTAAAGTCATAAACTCAGTTGTTAACATGGCAAGGGAGAAAAAATGTAGGATTTTGATTATGGGAGACTTTAATCATAAAGAGATAGATTGGATAAATCTTGACCCACACAGTGGTGAGGATTCATTTGGGGCAAGATTCCTAGATTGCGTACAAGGGAATTTCCTACACCAACATGTAATGGAACCAACAAGAGCCAGGGGTGGGGATGAGCCATCACTACTTGATCTAGTGTTCACAGATAATGTGTTGGATATTGAAAATATTGAGTATGAACCACCAATTGGAAAGAGTGACCACTGTGTGTTGTTGATGGAGTATATCATTGAAGACATTCTTCCTGAGAGTAGAGGCACTGAGGACATGAGGAGGAACTATCCGAAAGGAGATTACATCAAAATGAATGAGCTTTTTGCAGTTATTGACTGGAGAACCTTATTTTACAACAAATCTGTACAAGAAATGTATGACATCTTTTGTGAGAAATATGGGAAGATAGTAGATTGCTGCATACCTGTCACCAAAGTAGGTGTAATTCATGCCAGAGAGAAATGGTTCGATAATGGGTGTAAAAGAGTTAAGGAGTGGAGAGACAAATGCTGGAAAAGGTATAGGAGGAGAAAAAACATAAATGCCTGGCAA
>JAXCGZ010020022.1:12500-25468 GCA_037179515.1 Halocaridina rubra
ATGCAGTTATGTGAGAAATATTTAGCAAAGGGTAAGGATGTGTATTTTGCATTTTTGGATCTGGAGAAAGCATATGATAGAGTTGATAGAGAGGCAATGTGGAGTGTTTTGAGGTTATATGGAATGATGGTAAACTGTTGCATGCAGTGAAGAGTTTGTATGAGGGCAGCAGAGCTTGTGTTAGGGTAGGGAATGAAGTGAGTGAGTGGGTTCCAGTGAGTGTGGGACTGAGACAGGGATATGTGATGTCACCATGGCTGTTCAATTTGTATTGATGGTAGTTGGGATGATAGCGAGTGGGAACTGAATCAGTTGCTGTTTACAGATGATACTATGGTGGTGGCAGATTCAGAGGAGAAGCTTTGTCATTTAGTCTCAGAACTTGGAATGGTGTGTGAGAGAAGGAAGTTGCAATGAATGTGGGAAAGAGTAAGGTTATGAGGTGTACAAGAAATGAGGATGGTGCTCATTTATATATATGTGTGTGTGTGTGTGTGTTTGTATGTGTGAGTGTGTGTGTTTGTCTGTGTGAGGTTGTGTGTTGGTCTGTGTGTATGAGCATACACACACACACATGCTCGGGCACACACACACACTTACACACATACACATATGCATATATATATATATATATATATATATATATATATATATATATATATATATATATATATATATATATATATATATATATATATATATATATATGTATATGTATATATATATATATATATATATATATATATATATATATATATATATATATATATATATATATATATATATATATATATATATATATATATATATATATATATATATATATATATATATATATATATATATATATATATATATATATATATATATATATATATATATATATATATATATATATATATATATACATATATATATATATATATATATATATATATATATATATATATATATATATATATATATATATATATATATATATATATATATATATATATATATATAGGAGGTTGGCCATGGTATCAGCCGCCCATTGAAAGACTACGACTGAAGGTATTAGGATGCAACTAGGACTGGTCCAGACAGCTCCAGGTTGAGTCTTCCTTAAGGACGGTTCTTTCCTCATGCTTACATCTACACTGAATATTCTGGCATATTCATTGCACATCTCTTGCTATTTCATTACATTTGACAAGTCACAACATTCTGCACATCTGTCTCTATTACTTTCCTTTTCCACACATTTTGTCATTATTTATGGAAGGTACATAACTAATGGCCCCCAATACCTGGCATAGTGGGGTGCGAAGAATCTCCGGGGATCGTGTTGACTCCACCATTGGCTTGAGGGCAGACACGCCTGGTGGTAGTAATGGTTCTGCTCTTAACCTTGCACCTCCCAATAGATCTGCTTCTTTCACTCTTCACTATTCAAACATTCGTGGGCTGAACTCTAATCTTTCTTCTGTGGAACAGCACTTGGGCACTTTCCTCCCTAACCTCCTCCCCCTATCTGAAACCCAATTGTCTATACATGCTTCCACTGACCCATTCCAAATCTCCCACTATAATCTGCATACTCGTTTTCGTTCCAAAGGTGGGGTCTCTGCATACTGCAACATTAACACTCCTACTGTGAGGCTCATGGAACTTGAATCTCCTGACTTAGATGTTTTCTGGCTAAAAGTCTATCTCTCCACTACCACTATCATCCTTTGCTTCTGCTACTGTTCCCCAAACTCCACCGAGTTTGTATCTTTCTTTGAATATCTCTCCTCGTGCCATGAGTCCTTGCTATCTTCTCACACACATGCCGAAGTTCTCTACATTGGAGACTTCAATGTACACCACAGTGAGTGGCTTCATTCTTCTCACACTGATGTGGGAAGAAGCGAGGCCCTTGCTTTCTCTATTACTCACGATCCGGAGCAAATTATCAAACATCCTACTCGCGTTCCCGATCGTCACGAACATGCTGCAAACACTCTTGACCTATTTTTTACTTCTAACCCTTCAAACTACTCTTATTTTGTGCTTTCTCCTCTTGGTAAATCTGACCACTCTATGATCTCTGTCTCTTCCATTTTCGCTCCCCTACCACCAATCCCTCCTACTCAACGCCGCCTTTGGCACTTCGAGCGAACCCAACATGAAAATTTGCGTAACTTTCTCTTTGACTTCCCATGGGATGACTAGTGCTTTCGGTCCCGCAACCCTGATCGGGTAGCTGTAAAAGTTGCCGAGATCATGACCGCGGGAATGGAGGTGTACATCCCCTCTTCTACAAAAACTTTCTCTCCCCCTAAACCTTGGTTTGACCGTGCCTGCTCCATGGCTATCCAGACTAGGAACCAGGCTCACCGATCTTACCAAGCCTCTCCTTCTGATTTAACTCGCTCTGCTTTTATTATAGCTAGGAATCGTTGTACAGCTCAGATTCGAAGGTCTAAGGCTTCATTTATAAAAAGGAAAGTTGATGGCCTTAACTTCTCTCCCAATGACAAATGCTTCTGGTCCTTAGACAGAAACCTCCCCAAAAACTTCTGTAACTCAAGCTTTCCCCATCTCATTCGTTCTGATGGTTCTATAGCTTGCTCTCCCACTGACAAAGCCACTCTCTTTGGCTCTCATTTTTCTGCCAACTCTTCTATCAACGATTCCAGAGCACCTGTTCCTCAGTCTTTTCCCCTTTCTAACCCTATGCCCTCCCTTATCCTTTCTTCACGCAAAGTTCATAAGGTTCTTCACTCGCTAAAGACAAACAAGGCATCCGGTCCCGATGGTATCCCTGCATGGTTCCTTAAGGAGTTTGCAGATGAACTGGCTCCCGTGCTTTGCCGTCTTTTTCGCCTCATTCTGTCAACCAGTATCTATCCTTCATCTTGGAGGCATGCTCTAGTTCAACCTGTTCCTAAGAAGGGTGACCTCTCTATTCCTTCTAACTACCGACCTATTGCTCTAACCTCCTCTATTGCTAAAGTTTTCGAAACTTTGTTCAATGCTCACTTCTTGAAACACCTTGAATCTAACTCACTTATCTCCGATCATCAGTACGGCTTCCGCAAGGCAAGATCCACTGGTGATCTCCTGTCCTATCTTACTCATGTATGGTCATCTTCTCTGAAGAACTATGGGGAATCCTTTGTCGTTGCCCTTGATATCTCTAAGGCTTTAGACAGAGTCTGGCACAAGGCTCTGTTGGCCAAACTACCTGCCTATGGCTTTACCCCTTCTTTCTGTTCTCTGATTTCCAGTTTTCTTACTGACCGTTCTATATCTGTAGTTGTTGATGGCGTGACAACTAGCCCTTTCTCTGTTTCTAGTAGTGTTGCACAGGACTATGTTCTTTCAACTACTCTCTTCCTTCTCTTCATCAATGATCTTCTACATTCTCCATCTTCCTCTCTTCTTCATGCCTTTGCCGATGATTCTACCCTTCACTTTTCCTATGCATTTTCTTCGCAACCTTCATCTGTTACTCGCAATCAATCTCGTATCACCCTTTCTTCTACTCTTAACTCCGATTTGCAGAGAGTATCTGAGTGGGGCACTCAAAATTTAGTTAAATTCAATGCCTCCAAGACACAGTTTCTGGCTATCTCTTTATCTTCTTATCCTCCAGATAACCCTATTGTCTTCAAAACAAATAAAATTTACGTTCTTAACTCTATCAATATATTAGGAATCAATATAGCCTCTAACTTGTCTTGGAGGAATCACATAATCCAAATTTCTAAATCTTCATCCAAAGAATTGGGGGCTTTGTTTAGTTTTCGTAATTACTTTTCCTCATTGCAGTTACTTAAAATTTACAAAGGTCTTATCTGCCCCTGTTTTGAATACTGCTCACACATCTGGCGTGCTTCTTCTTTTACTTATCTTCTTGATAGGGTTGAATCTAAGGCAATCAAACTCATTAATGATCCTTCTCTTACTTCTAACCTGGATTCTCTCTCTCTTCGCCGTAATGTATCTTCCCTTTCGCTTTTCTATCGCTACTACTTCCATCGCTGCTCTGATGAGTTGGCGAGTTGCATCCCTCCTCCACTTCCAAGGCCGCGTAACACTCACCAAGCGACCTCATCTCACAGGTACTGTGTGGAGATTTGTAGCTCGCTGATTGATCGGTGCAGCGACTGCTTCTTCCAATCTACCTCTAGACTCTGGAACTCTCTTCCTACTTCTGGCTTTCCTAATTCTTATGACTTATCATCCTTCAAAAAGCAGATCTATCGTCATCTCAGGGCCTAGTCCTCCATATCTCTAGGTCCTCTTTACTTTGACTGTTTTTTTCTGTCTGTCATTTTTATTTGTGTGACATTACCTCATCTCTGCCTTGCCCTTAACCTTTTTCTTTTCCTTCGTCTTGGTATTTTCTCGTGCCCGGGCCTTTGCTGATGAGGGCAGTTTCTGCCTATCCCGGTGTCACACTCATAAAAAAAAAAAAAAATATATATATATATATATATATATATATATATATATATATATATATATATATATATATATATATATATAAATATATATATATATATATATATATATATATATATATATATATATATATATATATATATATATATATATATATATATATATATATATATATATATATATATATATATATATATATATATATATATATATATATATATATATATATATATATATATATATATATATATATATATGATATATATATATATATATATATATATATATATATATATATATATATATATATATATATATATATATATATATATATATATATATATATATATATATATATATATATATATATATATATATATATATATATATATATATATATATATATATATATATATATATGTATATATATATATATATATATATATATATATATATATATATATATATATATATATATATATATATATATATATATATATATATATATATATATATATATATATATATATATATATATATATATATATATATATATATATATATATATATATATATGTATATATACATATATATATATATATATATATATATATAAATATATATATATATATATATATATATATATATATATATATATATATATATATATATATATATATATATATATATATATATATATATATATATATATATATATATATATATATATATATATATATATATATATATATACATATATATATATATATATATATATATATATATATATATATATATATATATATATATATATATATATATATATATATATATATATATATATATATATATATATATATATATATATATATATATATTTATATATAAATATGTATATATATATATATATATATATATATTTATATAAATATATATATATATATTATATATATATATATATATATATATATATATATATATATATATATATATATATATATATATATATATATATATATATATATACATATACATAGTACTACAACCTCACACATTTAGACACCCCAAAACAATAGTTTAAGGAGAAGTTATTCCCCCCTCTACTCCCCTTCTTCTTTGACGTCTTGCTGGAGGTTGACTCAAGGGGGGGGGGATTCCTAGTCCTCTCACCACGTCCACTTTTACTTTACTCTTATGACACGTATTGAATACTTTGGGGCTATTCTTTGATGCTATGCCCGCCACCACAGGGCACTACCCACCACCGTGAGATGTGAGATTGGATATATGTTTGGTAGGAGGAGGATGGATGCATTGGCATTGTGTGAGACAAAGATGAAAGGAAAATGAGAAGTGGCTTTTGTTGATGTGACAGGTAGGGTATCTAGGTTGAAAGGGGGAGAGCGAGAGAAGGTGTGGCATTATTGCTGAGTGAATGGATGGAAAATAAAGTATTAAATGGAAAGAAGTGTCATCTAGGTTGATGTGGGTGAGGGCTAGGATAGGTAGGGAATGTTGGGCTTTTGTTAGTGCTTATGGGCCATCATGTGAGAGAAGTGAGGAAGAGCAGGATGAATTCTGGAATGAGTTAACTAGGTGTGTGGATGGTTTGAGTAGAAGGAACTATGTAGTTGTGTTGGGTGACTTGAATGCCAGATTAGGTGATGGAGAGGTAGAAGGTGTTGTAGGAAAGTATGGGGTACCAGGTGGGAATGAGAGTGGCGAGAGACTGTTAAATATGTGTGTGGAGCAAGAGTTGGTGATAAGTAATAGTTTTTTTCAAAAAGAAGTTAATAAATAAGTATACATGGATGAGAGTGGCAAATAGAAGAGTAAAAGAAAGAGCATTGATGGATTATGTGTTGGTAGCAAAGAGCATGATTTTTAGAGTGAAAAACGTGCATGCATTTAGGGGTGTGGTTGCTGGGATGTCTGATCATTGTTTGGTTGAAGCAAAAGTGGCAATAGCAAAAGAGTAGGAATATAGAGTGGGGGATGTAGAAGGGAAATGGTGAAGGTGGAAGAGTTCAAAAAGCCAGAGAAGAGACAGGAATATCAGAACAGGTTGAAAGTGGCATATGACAGGGTGAAAGAAAGAGAAGTTTGGGGGTTAGAGGAAATTGAAAGAGTGTTTTGTGGGACATGCAAGTGATGTGTGTGGGAAGAGGTATCTTGGAGGGGTAGCGAGTGGTGAAATGAAGGGGCGAAAATGAAGGTAGAAGAGAAAAAGAGGACTTTTGGGTAATGGCTGCAGTGTCAAAGTTGGGAGAAGTATGAAAGATATAGGGAGAAAAATGGGGAAACCAAGCGGAAGGTAGAGGAAGAGAAGAGGTTGGCAAATGTTAGGTGGGGACAGGATTTTAGTAGGTCATGTGAGAAAAATAAAAAAAAGATTAGGAAAAAAGTGAAGAGAGTATGGAAGGGTGGATCGAGGATGGAAGAGACAGTGAAAGATGTGAATGGACGGATGTTAAGAGGGAACGATAGAAGGAAAAGATGGACAGATTATTTTGAGTGCTTGCTGAATGTTGAGGAAGAGAGAGAGGCAGCTATAGTGTCGGTGGGGGTTTTCAAGTGCCAGTAATGGGGGATGAAAATGAGAGAGTTTACAAGAGAGGAGGTGAAAAGGGCATTGTATGAAGCGAAAGCAGGTAAAGCACCTGGAATGGATGGTGTGAAAGCGGAGATGTTGAAAGAAGTGGGTGTGACTGCATTGGAATGGTTAGTGAGAGTCTTTAATATATGCTTTATGTTGTCAATGGTGCCACTCGAATGGGTGATTGCTTGTATAGTGCCCCTATACAAAGGTAAGGGAGATGTGTATGAATGAAGTAATTTTATGGGTATAAATTTGTTAAGTGTGGTAGGAAAAGTGTATGGTAGGATACTGGTTAATAGGATTAGGGATAAGACAGAAAATGTGATCGCGGAATTGCATAGTGGTTTTAGGAGAGGTAGAGGTTATACAGATCAGATTTTTATAGTTAAGCAGTTATGAGAGAAATATTTAGCAAAGGGTAAGGATGTGTATTTTGCATTTTCGGATCTTGAGAAAGTGTAAGATAGAATTGATAGAGAGGTAATGTGGAATGTTTTGAGATTATATGGAATTAATTGTAAATTGTTGCATGCAGTAAAGAGTTTGTATGAGGGCAGCAGAGCTTGTGTTAGGGTAGGGAATGAAGTGAGTGAGTGGTTTCCAGTGAGTGTGGGACTGAGACAGGGATGTGTGATGTCACCATGGCTGTTCAATTTGTATATTGATGGAGTCTTAAGAGAGGTGAATGAGCGAGTGCGTGGCCGAGGTTTGAGAAAGGTAGATGGGGATGATAACGAGTGGGAGGTGAATCTGTTGCTGTTTGCAGATGATACTGTGGTGGTGGCAGATTCAGAGGAGAAGCTGTGTCATTTAGCCTCAGAATTTGGAATGGTGTGTGAGAGAAGGAAGTTGCAAGCGAATGTGGGAAAGAGTAAGGTTATGATGTGTACAAGAGATGAAGATGGTGCTGGATTGAGTGTTATGTTGAATGGAGAGACACTTGAGAAAGTTGATCAGTATAAGTATTTAGGCTCGGTTATAGCGCAAATGGTGGAGTGGAAGCAGATGTGTGTCACAGAGTGAATGAAGGATGTAAAGTGTTGAGTGCGTTGATAGGGGTGATGAAGAATAGAGGGTTGGAAATGAATGTTAAAAAAGTTTTGTATGACAAAGTGGTAGTGCCAACTGTGATGTATGAATCAGAGTTATGGGGTATAAAAGTAAATGAGAGACGGAAACTAAATGTGTTTGAGATGAAATGCCTGAGGAGTTTGATTGGTGTATCTCGGTTGGATAGGGTTAGGAATGATGTGGTGAGAGCAAGAGCGGGTGTGAGGAGAGAAATTTCAGCCAGAGTAGATATGAATGTTCTGAGATGGTTTGGCCATATGGAAAGGATGGATGAAAGACTGCTGAAAAAGGTGATGAATGCGAGAGTTGATGGGAGAAATGCTAGAGGGAGGCCTAGGTTTGGGTTAAAGGATAGATTAAGGAGAGCCCTGAATGATAGGAGGATGGATGTGAGGGAAGCAAGCGAGCGTGCTGGGAATAGGAATGAGTGGCGAGCGATTGTGACACAGCTCTGATGGGCATCTGCTGTTACCACGGCGCTGCATCTTACAGAGGTAGCCTTGTGATAGGAGCAGTAGAGGAATTGACAGTTGTGAAGCGACCCAGGTTGTGGAAGAGCCGGGAGGATGGATTGTGAGACTCCAGCAGTGCAATCTTAATGGGCGCTAGCTCCCTCGTCACTGCGCATAGAGCAAAGTAACCCCTTTATTGTATTCTCTTTTCTATTTATGTCGGCTACCCCCAAATTAAATGGGGAAACAGCCAAGGTAGATATATATATATATATATATATATATATATATATATATATATATATATATATATATATATATATATATATATATATATATATATATATATATATATATATATATATATATATATATATATATATATATATATATATATATATATATATATATATATATATATATATATATATATATATATATATATTATATATATATATATATATATATATATATATATATATATATATATATATATATATATATATATATATATATATTATATATATATATATATATATATATATATATATATATATATATATATATATGTATATATATATATATATATATATATATATATATATATATATATATATATATATATATATATATATATATATATATATATATATATATATATATATATATATATATATATATATATATATATATATATATATATATATATATATATATATATATATATATATATATATATATATATATATATATATATATATATATATATATATATATATATATATATATATATATATATATATATATATATATATATATATATATATATATATATATATATATAAATATATATATATATATATATATATATATATATATATATATATATATATATATATATATATATATATATATATATATATATATATATATATATATATATATATATATATATATATATATATATATATATATATATATATATATATATATATATATATATATATATGTATATATATATATATATATATATATATATATATATATATATATATATATATATATATATATATATATATATATATATATATATATATATATATATATATATATATATATATATGTATATATATATATATATATATATATATATATATATATATATATATATATATATATATATATATATATATATATATATATATATATATATATATATATATATATATATGTATATATATATATATGTATATATATATATATATATATATATATATATATATATATATATATATATATATATATATATATATATATATATATATATATATATATATATATATATATATATATATATATATATATATATATATATATATTTATATATATATATATATATATATATATATATATATATATATATATATATATATATATATATATATATATACATATATAATATGTATATTATATATATATATATATATATATAATATTAATATATATATATATTATATATATATATATATATATATATATATATATATATATATATATATATATATATATATATATATATATATATATATATATATATATATATATATATATATATTTATATATATATATATATATATATAATATATATATATATATATATATATATATATATATATATATATATATATATATATATATATATATAAGCTTTTCTCTTTCTATTATAATTGAATTCAAACATAATTCAAATATTTGTTTTATCTTTTTTCTTACTTGGTTTTATCGAAATACAATACAAGAATGCCAGTTTTTTCTTGGGACTAACATTGTGGATAAATATTCGGATGCTATTTTCTGTTATGAAAAGGGGGACGTTTCATTGTGTTCCATAACAATGTTCTTTTAAGGAGATGCTGAATGGGTTTATAAAAAAACGATGATGTTGCTGCCCTACTAGAGTAACCCTCAAATGTGCGTGTGTGTGTGTGTGTGTGTGTGTGTGTGTGTGTGTGTGTGTGTGTGTGTGTGTGTGTAGGAGGGTTGTTGGTGTTGTTTATGAATGCATTATTCAGTTTAAAGAAAAATATTCAACTCTGTCGCGGGAGAGAGAAATATTCTCTTATATCTTCGTCTACTACTCGAACTCTTCCTTATTTTATAAGATGATATCATATTTTTCTTTAAATCTATGTTTACATTTCACATTACACTATCTTCGCTCACCAAATATCATATATAATCTAATCTTACATTTAAAGTGCATTTTCTTACATTCTACAGTGAAGTGTTGTATGACCACAATTTGTATTCCTCCTTATCAATGCTTTCTCATCATATCGCCCCACTTTCTTTTATCTTCAAGCGGCAGTAAGTTTAACTCTCTCAGCTTTAATAACAAAGATTCAGTGTGTATGTTAGTAGCTCCTCTGCAGTATGTCTTTAAACTTTCTTCTTCTTGCTATCAAGTTTCTTCAAGTGCAGATTCCAGAAGGGTGCATAATATTCAGGCAGAGGATTCACATAAGGCTAATAAATACTTTTAGATATTACTTTGTCCAAAGCTATAAACGTAACCTTTATAGTTGCTGAGAAAGCTTACTCTCCCTTTCCTTTTACATTTATAAGCAATTATGGAGACAAGTCGGCCAATAAATTGATCTCTAAGATTTTTTCTTCTCTCAGATAAATTTAATTCCTCTCCTTCATTTAATATCTTCATGATTGTTTTCTTGCACTCACTGGTATACTCACTGGTTAACATTACTTTCATTAAACACCTATCTATAGACTAATAGTGTACCCCAGAACTTCTTTACCAATATTTTAGCCTACTCTTTAGAAATGTTTTGCAACATATTCAGATATATTGATAAATGCATTTTGAGTCTTGGACTGATCACTTGTACATATAAGAAACAGGAATGCCACGAAAGTGAATCCATTGGACGCCACTATCTAGCCTTTATCAACCTGATACTTCAAATTTGACTTTGATCTTCTTCTTTCTTTTATCTACACAAGTATATGTCCACTTCGTGACATTTTCATCTAATCTTGCCATTACATCCCGCTAATGAGACTTTTAATTTTAGACTGCATCTATCCTATTAGAAGTCTAAGTCTAAGAACACGCATTCTTCCCATCTCTATCTTGCACAAGTGAAACTTACGTTATCATAAGACTCCAACAGGCTTGGAGAGTATTAGGCTATTCATCTGAAGCAAAGGCACGATTTCTTAAACAGTCTAAACCCAGGATACCATATTGTTAGTTAGCTAGAAACACACAAATGGATTTCATAAACGCATCTGACGCGGTTCTATGTATGGCTAGGATCCTATGTGGGATCCTAGCCATACATAGAGCCGCGTTCAGATGCACTTATGAAATCCATTTGTGTATGTCTAGCTAACTAACAATATGGTATCCTAGGTTTACACTGCTTAAGAAATCGGGCCAGAGTTTCATGTGACAGAAAATTAAAAGAATAGAAATTACCAGATGAGAGTAAGTTCTTCAAATAATGTCTTCATAATTTTGCACACTCTCCAAATCAATGAAAATGGCCTAATTTTGAAGATAGGCACAATGCTTACTTATTTTCAGTATCTGAGATTTTCTTTTTAATCCAGGGTATATTCAAATATGTTCCAAATTGTTACGGATATTGGTACAACACATTCTTTAAGCACATATGGGGATTTGCCATCAGGTTATGTTTCTTTATGATCATTACCTTCCATAAGTTATTTCACGACCCTCTGTAGCAGAATAGGCCCAGCTTCCCAATAGTGGCCCTGTTAACTCATAAGAGCCGGGGGTTGAGTCTTCTATTCTATAGCTATTGATTAAAACTCCTTGTTCAGAGTCTCATTGATATCTATATCTGATAATTCCCATCTGTTAACCCCAATTTTATAGTATCTTGGTTTAACCTTTAAATTCTCTCTGGACTATAGCATTGCAATGCTATTTAGTTTTCTTATTTTCCCTTTCTGCCTCTCTTCGCATGCTTGGGAATTAATGGTTTGCCTGTTAATACTCTTGCCAGTCATTCCATCTTAGCATAAAATGTCAATTCCAGCTTTTGTCCATCTTATTCTCAGTACCTTTATATCACCACTGAGCTATTCCTCTTTAATATTAGTAAATCCTAGCCAGGTAGATGGTATTCAACAGCTATATATTCATAGTCCCCACAAAAGAATTCATGCTTACCGCACACGACGTCTTAGAAATTAGTCCATCTCTCATAATCTGTAAAGTGACGGCTTATCACATCTCTCCCTGTGTTGTGCTTTTTTACAAATGCTGAGGAGGCAGGGACTGAAAAACGACAGACAACAAACACAATGATCCTCTTCCTCGCTCTAAATAAATAAACCATATTTTGTGTGATTCATCATCATGT
>JAXCGZ010020023.1:0-25448 GCA_037179515.1 Halocaridina rubra
ATGTTGCAGTGTCCTCTATTCTTATGTTCTTATGTTCTTAATTCTGGTCACCCTATTATAGAATGGAAATTGAATCCTTGGAGAGAGTGCAACGAAGAATGACCAAGATGATACACAATATCAGAAATCTACCATATGAGGACAGATTAAAAAAACTTAATCTACATTCTCTAGAGAGGCGAAGAGTTAGGGGGGATATGATTGAAGTGTATAAATGGTTTAAAGGGATTAACAAGGGAGATATTAATAAAGTTTTAAAAATTCATGATCAAACCAGAACTCGTAATAATGGATTTAAGCTTGATAAATTTAGGTTCAGAAGGGAAATTGGTAAAAATTGGTTTGGTAATAGAGTAGCTGATGCATGGAACAAGCTTCCTAGTATGATAGTAAATGCCAATACCTTAGACACCTTCAAATGTAGATTAGATAGACATATGACAGAGGTAGGGTGGGTATGAATAGGTTAGTGCTTATTAGAAAAATCATAAAAAGAAAAACAGAATAAATAAGTAGAGTAGAATAGAATAGGTTAGACATGCTGAAAATACAATTCAAAAATGGAGCTGCCTCGTGTGTGCCAGTAGGCATGTTGCAGTGTCCTCTATTCTTATGTTCTTATGTTCTTATATATGTATATATATATATATATATATATATATATATATATATATATATATATATATATATATATATATATATATATATATATATATATATATATATATATATATATATATATATATATATATATATATATAATACATATATATATATATATATATATATATATATATATATATATATATATATATATATATATATATATATATATATATATATATATATATATATATATATATATATATATATATATATATATATATATATATATATATATATATATATATATATATATATATATATATATATATATGTATATATATATATATATATATATATATATATATATATATATATATATATATATATATATATATATATATATATATATATATATATATATATATATATATATATATATATATATATATATATATATATATATATATATATATATATATATATATATATATATATATATATATATATGTATATATATAAATATATATATACATATATATATATATATATATATATATATATATATATATATATATATATATATATATATATATATATATATATATATATATATATATATATATATATATATATATATATATATATATATATATATATATATATATAGTATATATATATATATATATATATATATATATATATATATATATATATATATATATATATATATATATATATATATATATATATATATATATATATATATATATATATATATATATATATATATATATATATATATACATATATATATATATATATATATATATATATATATATATATATATATATATATATATATATATATATATATATATATATATATATATATATATATATATATATATATATATATATATATATATATATATATATATATATATATATATATATATATATATATATATATATATATATATATATATATATATATATATATATATATATATATATATATATATATATATATATATATATATATATATATATATATATATATATATATATATATATATATATATATATATATATATATATATATATATATATATATATATATATATATATATATATATATATATATATATATATATATATATATATATATATATATATATATATATATATATATATATATATATATATATGTATTTATATATATATATATATATATATATATATATATATATATATATATATATATATATATATATATATATATATATATATATATATATATATATATATATATATATATATATATATATATATATATATATATATATATATATATATATATATATATATATATATATATATATATATATATATATATATATATATATATATATATATATATATATATATATATATATATATATATATATATATATATATATATATATATATATATATATATATATATATATATATATATATATATATATATATATATATATATATATATATATATATAGTATAGCAGATATAAGCTTTAAGGTTGGATTCCTTTTATACCTTCTGTGGTGTGTAGTTGGTAGCACCTTGACTTAGTAATTGTAAGTCCTAGGTTCGAGTCCCGTTCGGGGTAAAAAAATTATTCATGTTTTCACATATGTAATGTGCTTAATTGGTTATTGTATAACCCGAATTAGATTGGGAATTGAATTAAATGCTAAAATGAAGCCACGAATGAGGTTGGGAAATTTGTAATATGAACATAGTGGCATTCAGATACAATGCGTTCATTCCTAAGTATAGCAGATTTAAGCTATAATGTTGGATTCCTTTTATACCTTCTGTGGTGTGTAGTTGGTAGCGCCTTAACTTAGTAATTATAAGTCCTAGGTTCAAGTCCCGGTTTTGGTAAAAAATGATTCATGTTTTCACATATAAAATGTGCTTAATTGGTTATTGTATATTCCGAATGAGATTGGGAATTGAATTAAATGCTAAAATGAAGCCACGAGTGAGGTTGGGGAATCTGTAATATGAACATAGAGGCATTCAGATAGAATGCATTCCTCCCTAAGTATAGCAGATATAAGCTATAAGGTTGGATTCCTTTTATACCTTCTGTGGTGTGTAGTTGGTAGCGCCTTGACTTAGTAATTATAAGTCTTAGGTTCGAGTCCCGGTCGGGGTAAAAAATTATTCATGTTTTCACATCTGTAATGTGCTTAATTTGTTATTGTATAGCCCGATTGAGATTGGGAATTGAATTAAATGCTAAAATGATGCCACGAGTGAGGTTGGGGAATCTGTAATATGAACATAGTGGCATTCAGATAGAATGCGTTCATTCCTAAGTATAGCAGATATAAGCTATATGGTTGGATTCCTTTTATACCTTCTGTGGTGTGTAGTTGGTATCGTCTTGACTTAGTAATTATAAGTCCTAGGTTCGAGTCCCAGTCGGGGTAAAAAATTATTCATGTTTTCACATATGTAATGCGCTTAATTGGTTATTGTATAGCCCGAATGAGATTGGGAATTGAATTAAATGCTAAAATGAAGCCACGAGTGAGGTTGGGGAATCTGTAATATGAACATAGTGGCATTCAGATGGAATGCGTTCATTCCTAAGTATAGTAGATATAAGCTATAAGGTTGGATTCCTTTTATACCTTCTGTGGTGTGTAGTTGGTAGCACCTTGACTTAGTAATTATAAGACCTAGGTTCGAGTCCCAGTCGGGGTAAAAAATAATTCATATATATATATATATATATATATATATATATATATATATATATATATATATATATATATATATATATATATATATATATATATATATATATATATATATATATATATATATATATATATATATATATATATATATATATATATATATATATATATATATATATATATTTATATATATATATATATATATATATATATATATATATATATATATATATATATATATATATATATATATATATATATATATATATATATATATATATATATATATATATATATATATATATATATATATATATATATATATATATATATATATATATATATATATATTTATATATATATATATATATATATATATATATATATATATATATATATATATATATATATATATATATATATATATATATATATATATATATATATATATATATATATATATATATATATATATATATATATATATATATATATATCAAATTGACACCGTGATGATATTACTAATCCTAATATCCTTACAAAGCTTTTATTGCCATCAGCAGACTCGAACTTGTGTCACTTGTTAAAGAATTGTGCAACCATAACGACAAGGCCACAAAAACCGACACAAGTAGAATGTCAAGACCATCCACCAATATAGCATATTAATCCATGGAGATGCATGGCGCATTCAAGTATATTTTCTATTCATCTTCAGAAGTAGCTTGAGTTGCTTGATAACTGATGGAACTATAATTACCAAAGAGGAGTTTTTCTTTTTCTGCGTCAACAATAAGGAAATTTGAAACAGATATAAAACGTCAATTTCAATAATTTATTAAAAGCAGTCAAGGAAAAACAAGAATATGGTTCACAACATGCGCTTTGAGCCTTAATTAAAAAATACATCTTCCAGAAAAATGCAGGTGTACCTCTGGCAAAACTAATTATAAACTTTAGTTATGTGTCATTATACTTGAGTTTGTAAGTAAAGGCGTCTGGTCTGTGCAACAGGATAAGCAAAGAATTGCAATTTCTGCAGCAGTCACATTGCAAAATATACTTTGATGGTTATTTTTGCTATATCGAGATGATGATGATATCACGATAGTCTAATAATCCATTGGCTCTTGCATTGCATAATCCATGTTAGGTGAGAAATGCATGTTTCACTGTACTGAATCCAAGGGCTATCACTGTATTTTTAAAAGCAGGGCGGAAGCGTCGATTAAGCCTTTTTGATTCGAAATGTTTGAAACAGAGGTTTTGGGACTATATATTGTTCAATAATTTGCACGTACGAATGAGTCGAATATGTAAAAGCTAAAAGTGGACTAATTTTATGAAGGCTATGGAGAGAGACAATTAGCGAAAGGGGGAATGATCACATTAGCCTCACCTGGGAGGAAATTGACTAATATATATTGTTAATTTACACATTACACTTAGCGTAAGAAGATTTCTCTGTGTAGATTCCTAATGAAATAGTCATTCTTCATAGACCAGGAAATGCAAAAAGCTCAACAAATAGTAAGAGTTAACGAAATAAATGCATCATTGTAACAGTAAAGAATTAGATAAATAGAAAAAAACAGACATATAAGAAAATAAGTAGAATAATTAACAAAGCCTCGATACATAATTTCGTCTTCCCAAAATATTCATAACAATATTATATAATAACAATATATGAAGAGTCTATTAATTCTGCATATGTTTGTAATATTTGATAAAAGCTACTCTGGTGACAAACTTCTCTACTGATGTAATCATTAGATCATTATTTTAGGATATAACATTTATGCATATGCAGATATAGATTTTGCTTCTCTTTCAGGATGTACTGGGTCACTCTTGAACAGAGTTACTACGCTGCTAACTAAAGGTGGAGGCATCCCTCTCATGATTGTTCATATTATTCCAATAGATTTAGTAGGTTTCTAAGTTTCAAGATATCTATATTGGAAGCAGAGGTTCATGACCTAAGTCTCCAGCAATGGCAAAAGCGTGTACTAAGAAGCTGCCATTTACATATATATATATATATATATATATATATATATATATATATATATATATATATATATATATATATATATATATATATATATATATATATATATATATATATATATATATATATATATATATATATATATATATATATATATATATATATATATATATATATATATATATATATATATATATATATATATATATATATATATATATATATATATATATATATATATATATATATATATATATATATGTATATATATATATGTATATATATATATGTATATATATATATATATATATATATATATATATATATATATATATATATATATATATATATATATATATATATATATATATATATATATATATATATATATATATATATATATATATATATATATATATATATATATATATATATATATATATATATATATATATATATATATATATATATATATATATATATATATATATATATATATATATATATATATATATATATATATATATATATATATATATATATATATATATATATATATATATATATATATATGTATATATATATATATATATATATATATATATATATATATATATATATATATATATATATATATATATATATATATATATATATATATATATATATATATATATATATATATATATATATATATATATATATATATATATATATATATATATATATATATATATATATATATATATATATATATATATATATATATATATATATATATATATATATATATATATATATATATATATATATATATATATATATATATATATATATATATATATATATATATATATATATATATATATAAATATATATATATATATATATATATATATATATATATATATATATATATATATATATATATATATATATATATATAAATATATATATGTGTGTGTGTGTGTGTGTGTGTGTTTGTGTGTGTGTGTGACTATGTATACACACACACATGGCGGCATTAGAACACACACAATCAGTGACCAAGAATAAAGTATAAAATTTAAACAAAACTCACTTGGATAAGAAATACTGCAAAGTATTGTAGGTAAAAAGAAAAATAATATATATATATATATATATATATATATATATATATATATATATATATATATATATATATATATATATATATATATATATATATATATATATATATATATATATATTGTCAGCGAGACTGTTCAAAATTTTAAAGGAAAAGATTGAGAATACTTTTGAGAGGGTAAAAGAAGAAGCTGTCCTGTCCTGCCTGCAGGAAGTTTAGAAGAGTTGCCAGAAGCGAAGCCATCACATCACATTACCTAATTTTTGTGTAAATTGGGGAGAGCTCTTACAGCTGCTTACCTCACCCTGTGGTTCCATATATTGATAAAATCAATATCCTTCCCATCTAAATTAACTTAATAGTTATCTTGTTAGACAAAATAATTGAATAATTAAATAAATACAAAATATACAACTGTCAACAATACTGAATTAAGTTCCCAAGTAGCACTGCTGTCTTATTTTTATTTTTGTTTTTGCTTTCTTCTCTTTTATTATTATATATATATTTTTTTAAATTGACTTAGATTTAGAGTTTGATCCCGTGATAACATACCTTGGTTAACAAGTGATTAATATTTGTTTTTTCTTCTGAAATGACCAGTTTATCAGTTAAGAAGAATATATAGCTGAGACAAGTGAGTGTCTCTGCCGATGCAATCTGAGCTTTCCTTCAAGTGGAATTTTGCTTTACATTTTTTCTTCTTCTCAAATTACCAAAGTCAAATTTTAACTTAGGATGTGTGTTACCAGGAAAGACATGAACTGAGTAACTAAATAGTACTCATATGAAGAATAGAAAGTCTGTCTTCTTCTTCTTCTTCCTCTATTTGCGTTCCCATTTTCATATGGGGTCGCATCTCTTCACTAGTCGTCTCCACTGGTTCCGGTCCATCACTTGCTCCTCCTCCAGCTGTCTCTCTCTGAGATCATCCTTCAGTCGGTCCTTCCACCGTAGTTTAGGTCTTCCTCGTCTACGTCTTCCCTCCACGTCCATCTCCATCACTCTCACACCCACGTAGTCTTCCTCTCTCCTCTTCACATGACCGAACCACTGTAATCTCCTCTCCTGCGCTTTCGCCGACTCCTCCACCACCTTCACTGTACCTCTGATCTGGTCATTTCGTATCCTGTCCTCCCTCGTCACCCCACACATCCACCTCAGCATTCTCATTTCTGCGACATCTATCTTCCTTTCTTGAACCTTTTTCACCGGCCACGTCTCCGCACCGTACAGCAACGTTGGTCTCACAACTGACTTGTACACTTTTCCTTTCACTCTAGCACTGATTTTCTTGTCACATAGCACCCCTGATGTTCTCTTCCAGCTGTTCCACGCTACCTGGATCCTATGATCAATCTCTCTCTCTAGGTCTCCATCCTTCGTTACGTAGGAGCCGAGGTATTTGAAGGCGTCCGCCTTTGGGAGCTTGTGGTCTTGCATGAACAGGTCGCCTCCTTGTGTCACATTGCACTCCAGGTACTCCGTTTTCTGTCTGCTCACCTTCAGTCCGTAATCTTCCAGCAAACCCCTCCATAGCTCCAACCTCTCTTGCAATTCTTCACGGCTCTCGTAGACCAAAACAATATCATCTGCAAAGAGCATGCTCCATGGTGCCTCCTTTGTCACTTCCTCCACCATCACATCCATGGGAAGGTTAAATAGATAGGGGCTAAGAGCTGATCCCTGATGGAGTCCAACTTTCACCTGAAAAGGCTCTGTAGTGCCAACTGTACTTCTTACTCTTGTTGTGGCTTCCCTGTATATGTCCTGAACTATCTTGACATACTTCTCCTTCACTCCCTTCGACCTCATACTCCTCCACACCTCGCTTCTCGGGACCCGATCATAAGCTTTTTCCAGGTCAATAAACGCCATGTACAGCCCTCTTTGCTTATCTCTATATTTTTCCATTGTCTGCCTCATTGCGAATACTGCATCCATTGTTCCTCGACCTTTCATTAAACCAAACTGCTCACTACAAACTTCTGTCTCCTCCCTCAGCCTTTTATCCAACACTCTTTCCAGCAGCTTCATAGTGTGAGATGTTAGCTTAATTCCTCTATAGTTGTTGCAGCTCTGGATGTCTCCCTTTTCTTTGAAAATCGGTACCATTATACTATCTCTCCACTCGTTCGGGATAGTTTCTTCCTTCATCACCATGTTCAGGAACTTTGTCAGCACCCGTATCCCTTCTTCGCCTAAACTCTTCCATACCTCTGCAGGAATCTGGTTTGGCACTACTGACTTTCCATTTTTCATCTTCTTCAACGCTTCTCTGACTTCCGCCTCACTCACAGCGTCTACCTCTCTCTCCATTCCCACTCCTTCACCTCTTCGTATTCTTGGATTTTTCTGATTTAGAAGTTCTTCGTAGTAGTCCCTCCACCGCATTTTAATCATGTCGGGGTCAGTAAGCACTCTTCCGTTCTTATCCTTGATTTGCTTTATTGATGTTAGGTCCTTTGTCGATCTGTTCCTTTCTTTTGCTAACTTATAGATTCTCTTCTGTCCCTCCTTTGTTTCAAGGTTCTCATACATATCCTGCAGTGCTGCTGCACGCGCCTGTGCTACAGCCCTCTTCGCCTCCTTATCTGCATCTTTCAACATAGCTTTACGCTCCTCTGTTCTTTCCTTGTCGTAAGCTTTCTTCTGTGTGAAGCTTAAATAGAACTTTTCTCTCTCTTTTGTTTTCTTCTCTCTATATTATGTGAAAGGGAAAACATCAAACTGAGGCCATCTCTGTCCCCAATCCAACATCCAATGGTCGGGGGAGGGGTGGTAGATGATCTCCAGGGGATGTAGCAGGAGGAGGAATGGCTGTTAGGAGATTGAAACAGAAAGCCTAGGAATTAGAGACACTGGTTATAAACCTTGATAATAAAATTCAGAATATGGATAGAGAAATGAAGAGAAATGAAACACCCTAAGAGGAAATAAGATTTTTAGAGGAATCAAATCAAGCACAAGGGCAAGAAATAAAAGAACAAGAAAATTAGTACAGAAGCTGGAAGGGAAAAAAATTCAACTAGAAAGCAGAATTTCTAAACAAAAAGATAACAAACAGCTGAATGATAACCTGAAAGAATTATATATTAGTTCACTGCTCTCTTTTGAGAGAAACAAGATTACAGCTTGGAATGTCCATATTAAGGAAAACATTGAAAAGTTTAAGAAAGAGTTTCAGGAGCTGAATACAGAGCATGATGCCATGAAATCTTCCTTTGCTGACGCACTAAATGAGACTGTGGCAGTAACAGAGGCTGTGAAGGAGGTGACACTAGAATACAAACAAACAGTTGATTATAGTGAAGCATTAGTAAAAAAAATAAAGACATTGTGATGGAAAGGGCAGGTCCACTGAATAAAAAGGCACTTGAATTAGAAAAGACAGTGGTAATCTCTGGCATAAGCAAATCGCAGGAACCAGCATGGCAGGGGAGACTTTAAAAAAATAAAGTTAGGATTATAGATGTGATAAGAAAGCTTGAAGTAGCATATGTTTCTGAGGACAATATAAACATTCACCAACTAGGTACATATTCTAGGGAGGGAAAACAAAGACCAACAAAAGTAACCTTTGAGAGAGGGGACATATGTAGAGAAATATTGATGAGGTAAAAAGCCTAAAAGACCTTCAAGAATTCAAAAAAGTGTTCATTAGACAATACAGAACACTGGAAGAGATAGAAAGGATCAAAAACTTGTTGCAAGAGGCTAGAAGGTTAAATGAGGAAAGAAATGAAGAAGAGAAGAAAAAATTTTCATTTCAGAGTTGTTCCACACAAAGGGGAGATAAAGAAGATAATGATTGAAGATCAGTTAATGGGGCCCCATTAAGTTTGCTATTGACAAATACTGATGGATTAACTGGAAAGGTAGTAGAAGTAAAAGATAGGATTCGCAACAGTAAGACAGATATAGTATCAATAACAGAGACTAAGTTGAGTGAGGACATAAACAGTGTCACCGTTTTTCCTAAGGGCTTCAGAATATTAGCGGTTGAAAGATATGAGATGACTGGTGGAAGGATAGCACTGCTCATAAGTGAAAGGATTCAGGTATAAGAAATAAAATTTGCTATAGAAAGTGAGTTTAAGAAATTTCTTGTTGCTCGCATAAATACTGGGTCAGAGAGCATTATGATAACTGTCGTATATAATCCACCAAGGAATCAACATAGGCTCGAAGTTTATGAAGAAAGTTATATTGGTACTATTGAAGTCCTAAACTCAGTTGTAATGCTGCACGGGAAAGAAAATGTAGAATTTTGATTATGGGAGATTTTAATCATAAAGAGATAGATTGGATAAATCTTGACCCACACAGTGGTGAGGACTCATTCATGGCAAGATTACTAGATTGCATACAAGGGAATTTCCTCCAACAAATGTTCTGGAATCAACGAGAGCCAGGGTTGGGATGAGCTATCTCTACTTGATCTATTACGCACAGAAAACGTGTTTGATATTGAAAAAATTGAGTATGAACCACCAATTGGAAAGAGTGACCACTGTGTGTTGGTGATGGAGTATATCATTGAAGATGTTCTGCATGAGAGTAGAGACACTGAGGACACTAGGAAAAACTATCCAAAAGAAGATTATATCAAAATGAATGAGATTTATTGTAGTTCTTGACTGGAGGACCTTATTTAACAACAATCCTGTACAAGAAATGTGCGATATCTTTTTTGAGAAATATGGGAACATAGTAGATTGCCTCATACCTGTCACCAAAGTAGGTGTAATTCATGCCAGAGAGAAATGGCTCAATAATGAGCGCAAAAAAGCTAAGGAGTGGAGAGAAAAATGCTGGAAAAGGTATAGGAAGCGAAAAAAAACATATATGTCAGACACACCAATAAAAGAGCAAAAAGTGGTTACCTAAGTAATAAAGGAGACGCAGAGAGAGACTATGAAAGGGACATCACCAGGAAATGAAAATCCAAAACTTTTCCACAGGTTCATCAGAGGAAAACCGAAGGTTAAAGTACAGGGTTTAAAGCTAATGAGAGCAGATGGAAGCATCACTGAGACAGATGAAGAGATCAGCATAGAATTGAACAAAGAGCTTTTGTCAGCATATGCAGAAGAAAATATTCAACTTCCTCAGATTGCAAAGATAGAAGCTCATGGGTCGGACATCATCCTTTCAGCCACAGAGGCATGAAAAGCGCTGATGGAGTTAGATGTCCATAAAGCTACAGGTTCTGATGATATATCCCCTCATGTCCTTAGAAAATGTGTAAATTCACTATCAGGGGCACTAAATATCATATATAAAAATTTGCAGGAGTCATGAGAGATTCCAAGATGAAGGAAACAAGCGAACATGATACCTATCTTCAAAAAGGGAAGGAGGGATGTGTCTCTAAACTATAGACCTCTTCCCTTAACCAACATAGTTTGCAAAGTTATGGAAAAACTACTAAGGAACCATATGTCTCTTCACTTGGAATCCTTCACCATTTTGTCAGTGAGACAACATGGTTTCAGATAAGGTATATCAATAGTAACTAACTTATTAAAACTAATGATGAGGTAAGCTAAATCTTACAGGAAAGTGAGGGCTGGGCAGATTGCATAGGCCTAAATTTTCCAGAAAACATTTGACACTGTCCCACACAGGAGACTTATTAAGAAGCTGCAAGCAATGGCAAGAATAGGTGGAAATATCTTTAAATGGATAAAAAAATACTTAGAAGGAGGGGAACTGAGAGTCAGAGTAAGAAATTCAGTGTCTGAATAGAGAAGAGTTAGTAATGGATTTCCACAGGGTTCAGTTTTAGGGCCACTTCTGTTCCTTGTAAATGTAAATGTCCTACCAGAGTCTGCAAATTAATTCATGAATATGTTTGTAGATGATGCAGACATTGTGAAAAGAAAGAAACGAGAACAATAGTAGAGAACTTCATTAAGATATAAATAATCTGCATGAGTGGCCAGAAAGTGTTTAATGAAATTCAATACTTCAAAATGTAAGGTGATGATAATGGGTGCAAGTGCAAGAAGGCCCAAGCTTGACTACTCGGTGGCAGGAGTACTACTTCAAGACACAGAGAAAGAGATAGATCTAGGAGTAAACATACTGACCGATTTGTCTCCAGAAATTAATATAAATGGCATGGTAAGGGCAGCATATGCTCTTGCTGTGGCAAATGTAAGGGTAGCCTTCAGGCACATGGACAAGGAAATGCTGAAAAATATTTATATAACCAGGATGCCAAAGCTTGAATATACAGCCTCCTTTTGGAATCCTCACTTGAAAAAGCATGCACTTATGCTTGTAAAAGTTCAAAGACATGTCAGGAAACTGTTGCCAGAAATACCCAATCTCAGTTATGATGAGAGGCTGAGGGAATTAGACTTACCATCACTCGAAGCTAGAAGATTGATGGGGGATATGGTGACAGTTTTTAAATTCCTTCATGGTTATGGCAGAGTGGATAGGGATCGCTGTTTTGATATGGCTGGCACTACAACTAGAGGTCATAGTTTGAAACTTTGTAAGAAAACTTCTTGCAGAATGTAAGAAAGTACTTGTTAAGGTAAGATTAGTTGATAATTGTAATTCGCTAGAAGAGGAGGTACATAAGAACATAAGAACATACAAAAGAGTACACTGTAACATGCCTACTTGCATAAACGAGGCAGCTCCATTTTTGACTGAAGATTTCCTCATGTCAGGTATATTCTATTCTACTCTATTGTTTTTTTTTAATGCACAAAGCACTAACCTATTCATACCCACACTTCATTTGTCATATGCCTGTCTAACCTACATTTGAAGATGTCTAAGGTATTGTTATTTATTATACTACTAGGAAGCCTGTTCCATGTATTAGTTACTCTAATACCAAACCAACTTTTACCAATTTCCTTTGTGAACCTAAATTTATCCAGTTTAAACCCATTATTTCGAGTTCTGGTAAGATAATGAATTTCTCAGACTTTAGTAATATCAACCTTGCTAATCCCTTTAAACCATTTATGCACCTCAATCAAATCCCTGTCATGTATAATAGATTTCTGATATTGTGTATCATCTTCGTCATTCTTCGCTGCACTCTCTCCAAGGATTCAATTTCCATCTTATAATAGGGTGACCAGAATTGTACAGCATAATCCTAAATGGGGCCTACCTAAAGCAAGATGCAGCTGCAAAATAACCTTTTCCGTCTTATTGCTAACACTTCTTGAGATATATCCTAAAATTCTGTGCGCTTTATTTCTGACCGCAGTACATTGCTCTCTTGGCTTAAGATTACTGCTCAAAAGAGCACCTGAATTCCACTCGCACACTGAGAGATCATGATTTCGTGGTTATTTAGCACATATATCTCGTATTGTCTATAATAGGACCCATATTTACAACTTTACATATTTCAACATTAAATTCCAATTGCCACTTCTCCGACCATTCAGATAAGTATATTAAGATCTTCTTGTAAAGCATGAATATCTTCTTTTCCATTTATAATTCTACCTATTTTAGTGTCATCTGCGAATGTTTACGTAGGTTACTACTGATATCCGAATCCATATCATCTAGATAAAAGACCTGGTTGGGGTAAAGACTTATTCATGCTCTCTCATATGGTAATGTACTTATTATTATTATTATTATTATTATTATTGCTATTATTATTATTATTATCATTATATTATTATTATTATTATTATTATTATTATTATTATTATTATTATTATTTTCTTATTATTATCATTATCATTATTATTATTATTATGTTATTATCATTATTATTATTATTATTATTATTATTATTATTATTATTACTTGTAAGCCAAGCTTTCGCCCTCTCATTCGTTTTGATGGTTATAAGCTTGCTCTCCCAATGACACAGCCACTCTTATTGGCTCTCATTTTCTGCCTACTTTTATTAAGCGATTCTAGCTCACCAGTCCTTCATTCTCTACCTCTCTTTAGCCCTATGCTATCCCTTATCATTTCTTCATGCAAGGTATAAAAGTTTCTCTCGCTTGCTAAAGACAAACGAGGCATCTGGCAACAATGGTATCCTTGTAAGGATTTTTCAGGAGTTTACAGGATGAAAAGTAAGTGGCTTCCGTGCTTTGCCGTCTCTTTCGCCTCATTTTCTCAACATTTATCGATCCTTCATCATGGAAACATGCTCTAGTGCACCATGTCCTTCAAACTTTACCCATCTCTAACACTCTGCCTCCTCTTATTTTCTCATCCATGCAAATGCGAGAAGATTCTTCCATCTTTAAAATGAACAAGGCATCTGGACACGATGATATCCATGAAAAGCTCCTCAAGAAGATTGTAGCTGAACAGACTCCTATGCTCCGCCATCTTTTTCGCCTCACCCTCTCAATCGGTATTTATCCTTTATCTTGGAAGAATGATCTAGTTCAACCTTTCCCTGACGAAGGATGCCCGATCTATTCCATCAAACTACCGGCCTATTTCCCTAATCTCTGTCACTGTAAAAGTTTTGGAAACATTTGCTCAATATCCACTTCATGCAATGCCTAGAATCTAACTCGCTTAACTCCAATCATTAATACATTTTCCCAAAGGCAAAATCCACCGGTGACCCCCTGTCTCATCTTACTCATGTATGGTCATCTTCTCCGGGGAACTGTGGGAACTCTTTGTCGTCGCCCTTGTTATCTCTAAGGCTATTTAACAGGGTCTGGCACAAGGCTCTGTTGGCCAAAATCCCTTCTTATGGCTTTAACCCTTCTCTCTGCTCTCTGATTTTCAGTTTTCTCTCTGACCGTTTTACACCTGTGGTTGTTGACAGTTCAATATCTGACCTATTGTATGTTACCAGTGGTGTTCCACAGAGCTTTGTTCTTTCACCTACTCTGTTCCTTCTCTTCTTCAACGATCTTCATCAGTCCTCATGTTCCTCTCTTCTTCACGCCTTTGCCAACGATAATGCCTTTACATTCCCTCCACTTCTTTTATCACAACCTTCACCTGCTACTCGCAATCAGCCTCGTACCACTCCTTCTACTTTCAACTCCAAGTTGAAAAGGGTATCTGAATGGGGCACCCACAATTTCGTTGAATTTAATGCTTCTAAGACACAGCCTCTAGTTATCTCTTTGTCTTCTTTGCCTCCTGATCGCCCTATTGTCTTTGAAACTAATGAAATTTACCCTCTTGATTCTATCAGCATATTAAGAATCCACATGGCCTCTAACTTGTCATGGAGAAACAACATGACTCAAACTTCTAAATCTGCCTCCAGAAATTTGGGGGTAATGTCTTGTTTTTGTCTCTACTTTTCCCCTTTACAGTTACTTAAAATCTATAAAGGTCATATCCGCTCCTCCTAAAAGTACTGCCCGTACATCTGGGGTGCTTCTTTATAGACTTATCTCCTTGATAGGGTTAAAGTTAAGGCAATTGCACTCAAAAAGAACCCTTCTCTTATTTTTAAACTGGATTCTCTTTCCCTTTTCCTTAAGGCATCATCCCTCTATCTTTTTTATCACTACTACTTCCATCGCTGTTCTGATGAGTTGGCAAGTTGCATCCCTCCCCCACTGCCAAGATCGCGTAACACTCGCTAATCAGCCTTATTTCACAGGTACAGTGTGGAGATTTGTAGCTCGCGGATTGGTCAGTGCAATGACTGCTTCTTTCTTCTTACCTCCAGACTCTGGAACTCTTTTACATCCATCTGCCTTTCCAAATTCTTATTATCTATCTTCCGTCAAAAAACTTCTCTATCGTATTCTCAGGTCCTAATCTAGTCATATGTCTATGTTCTCCGTATTTCGACTATTATTTCAACCTGTCCTTTTCCTATTGTGTATCATTACCTCATATATGCCTTGTCCTTAACCTTTTACTTTTCTTCATCTTAATGTTTTCTTCATACCAGTATTGTTATTGTTGAGGGCAATTTTCTTGACTGTCCCAGAGTCACGGTGAAAAGTAAAATCTTGATGGAATCTCTCTGGAGTTAATAGCTATCCAACTACACAATTTTATTAGTTGATTAAATTACGTATGGTTAGCAGTATGATATGTTGCGGCCTTATAAGTAAATTGAATTTATTGTGAAATTTAATGCTCTTCTAATATTCAAGTGCCGAATATTGATTTTTACATGTACATTTTCTTGTCCTCATATTTATATTTCACTTATAATTCTACGTTCATCTTAAAACCCGCAAAGACAACAATTCTGCCTGACCTGCATAGTAATGAATGATTTTTTCTTGAGCATCTTGTGTCGGTAGTTGCAAGTCTGTTTTCCTGCTTTGGGGGTATCTTTTTATTTTATTTTCAGAAGCACTGATAAGACGTTATTCATATTTTTAGCTTTTCAAGCATTCCCTTAAGTATTATAAATAGGCGTAAAACCTTTGTATATTATAGTTGGTATAAGCGAAGATTTACAGTTAATTAACATTCTAATGACTTTTTTCATGACCATATCCCATTTAGAATATAAAAAAAAACACATTCTGCAAATAATGTTGTTAATAATTTATTCTCATTTAACGGATTTAGTTTTATCAAATGAAAGTTAGTTAATTTATGTGAAGACCATTCTTTTGAGCTATTAAATTATTCTTTTTTTTTACATTTCAAATTCTCTCCTATTTTAAGTCAATAGAATTTACATGATTAAATTACAAAGATCTATCTATCTACCTTGGCTGTTTCCCCCTTTAATTGGGGGGTAGCCAATATCAAGAAAGGAACACAAATAGGGGGATTTCTCTGCTCTATGGGCAATGACAAGGGAGATAGCGACCGTTCAGATGGCACTGCTGGAGTGCCACAGTCCATCCTCCCGGCTCTTCCACAACCTGTGTCGCTTCACAACTGCCAACTCCTCCTACTGCCCCTACCACAGGGCTACCTCTGTAAGATGCAGCCCCGTGGTAATAGCAAATGCTCATCAGAGCTGCGTCACAATCGCTTGCCACTAAATCCTATTCCTAGCACGTTCGCTTGCTTCCCTCACTTCCATCCTCCTATCATTCAGGGCTCTCCTTACTCCATCCATCCATCCAAACCTAGGCCTCCTTCTAGTATTTCTCCCATCAACTCTCGCATTCATCACCTTTTTCAGCAGCCTTTCATCATCCATCCTTTCCACTTGGCCAAACCATCTCAGATCATTCATATCTACTCTGGATGCAATTTCTCTCCTCACACCCGTTCTTGCTCTCACCACTTCATTCCTAACCCTATCCAATCGAGATACACCAATCATACTCCTCAGGCATATCATCTCAAACACATTTAGTTTCCGTCTCTCACTTACTTTCATACCCCATAACTCTGATCCATACATCACAGTTGGCACAACCACTTTCTCATACAAAACTTTCTTAACGTTCATTTCCAACCCTCTATTCTTCATCACTCCTTTCAATGCACCCAACACTTTACATCCTTCATTCACTCTGTGACACACATACACTTCCACTCCACCATTTGCAGCTATAACCGAGCCTAAATACTTAAACTGATTAACCTCCTCAAGTGTCTCTCCATTCAACATAACATTCAATCCAGCGCCATCCTCATTTCTTGTACACCTCATAACCTTACTCTTTCCCACATTCACTCGCAACTTCCTTCTCTCACACACCATTCCAAATTCTGACACTAACTGACACAGCTTTTCCTCTGAATCTGCCACCACCACAGTATCATCTGAAAACAGCAACTGATTCAGCTCCCACTCGTTATCATCCCCATCTACCATTCTCAAACCTCGACCATGCACTCGCTCATTCACCTCTCTTACAACTCCATCAATATACAAACTGAACAGCCATGGTGACATCACGCATCCCTTTCTCAGTCCCACACTCACTGGAAACCACTCACTCACTTCATTCCCTACCCTAACACAAGCTCTACTGCCCTCATACAAACTCTTCACTGCATGCAACAATTTACCATTAATTCCATATAATCTCAAAACATTCCACATAGCCTCTCTATCAACTCTATCATATGCTTTCTCCAGATCCAAAAATGCAAAATACACATCCTTACCCTTTGCTAAATATTTCTCGCATAACTGCCTAGCTATAAAAATCTGATCAATACAACCCCTACCTCTCCTAAAACTACTCTGCACTTCCGTGATCACATATTCTGTCTTATCCCTAATCCTATTAACCAGTATCCTACCATACACTTTTCCTACCACACTCAACAAACTTATACCCCTAAAATTACTGCATTCATACATATCTCCCTTACCTTTGTATAGGGGCACTATACAGGCAATCACCCATTCCACTGGCACCAATGACCACATAAAGCATATATTAAACACTCTCACTAACCATTCCAATGCAGTCACACCCCCTTCTTTCAACATCTTCACTCTCACACCATCCATTCCAGGTGCTTTACCTGCTTTTGCTTCATACAATGCCCTTTTCACCTCCTCTCTTGTAATCTCTCTCTCATTTTCATCTCCCATTACTGGCCCTTGAACCCCTCCCACTGCCACTATAGCTGCCTCTCTATCTTCCTCAACATTCAACAAACACTCAAAATATACTCCCCATCTTTTCCTTGCATCGTTCCCGCTTAACATCTGTCCATTCACATCTTTCACCGTCTCTTCCACCCTCGATCCACCCTTCCTTACTCTCTTCACTTCTTTCCAAAACTTCTTTTTATTCTTCTCATATGACCTACTAAAATCCTGTCCCCACCTAACATTTGCCAACCTCTTCTCTCCCTTTACGTTCCGCTTGGTTTCCACATTTTTCTCCCTATATCTTTCACACTTCTCCCTACTTTTACACTGCAGCCATTCCTCAAAAGCCCTCTTTTTCTCTTCCACCTTCATTTTCACCCCTTCATTCCACCACTCGCTGTCCCTCCTCATGCCACCTCCAACAAACCTCTTTCCACACTCATCACTTGCATGTCCCACAAAACATTCTTTCAGTAACCCCCATTCCTCCCTTAACTCCCCAACTTCTCTTTCTTTCACCCTGTCATATGCCACTCTCAACTTGTCCTGATATTCCTGTCTCTTCTCTGGCTTTTTCAACTCTTCCACCTTTACTATTTCCCTTCTACATCCCCCCACACTATTTCCCCACTCCTTTGCTACTACCACTTTTGCTTCAACCAAAAAATGATCAAACATACCAGCAGCCACACCCCTGAATGCATGTACATCTTTCAATCTACCAACCATGCTCTTTGATACCAACACATAATCCATCAATGCTCTTTCTTTCACTCTTCCATTTGCCACTCTCATACATGTATACTTATTTACTAACTTCTTAAATAAACTATTACCTATCACCAACTCTTGCTCCACACACATATCTAACAGTCTCTCGCCACTCTCATTCCCACCTGGTACCCCATGCTTTCCTACAACACCATCTATCTCTCCATCACCCACTATGGCATTCAAGTCACCCAACACAACTACAGAGTTCCTTCTACTCAGACCATCCACACGTCTAGTTAACTCATTCCAGAATTCATCCCGCTCTTCCTCACTTCTCTCGCATCCTGGCCCATACGCACTAACAAAAGCCCAACATTCCCTTCCTATCCTAAACCTCACCCACATCAGCCTAGATGACCCTTCTTTCCATTCCACTACCTGATTTACCATCCATTCACTCAGCAATAATGCCACACCTTCTCTCGCTCTTCCCCTTTCAACCCCAGACACCCTACCCGTTACATCGCCAAATGCCACTTCTCCTTTTCCTTTAATCTTCATCTCACACAATGCCAATACATCCATCCTCCTCGTACCAAACATATATCTAATCTCACATCTTTTGCTCTCTATTGTACTACAACCACGCACATTTAGACACCCCAAAACTAGAGTTTGGGGAGAAGTTATTCTCCCCTCTACTCCCCTTCTTCTTTGACGTCTCTCAGGAGGTTGATACAAGGGGGGATTCCTAGTCCCCCCGCCCCGTCCACTTTTAGTCGCCTTTTACGACACGCAGGGAATACGGTGAGGCTATTCTTTGATGGCGTTTTCTATTAGATTGGTCCTTAAGTCTGTAGATCATTAGTTGACAATCAGATGACAGGGTATTATTTTCGATTCTATTGAATATGACAGAACTCGATAACAATTTATTTTGCTGTGTACAAGTAGATAATTCCCTGTTTCGAATTTACAATTTCTAAGTTTTCTTTCCTTATCAGTGATACTGACGTTATTCTTAAGAACTCCTTGATTGCATTCCCAAAACCATTTAATTAATGCAATTAATATAATTTTTCAAAAACCAGAAAGCCAAATTATTCTACCTATATAATTGAAAAAAGCGGTACAATAATAAAACCAATAGAAATTTTATACATAAAAGCCTAGGGGTTAAATCTATAGTAAAAATATATAAACACTACCATAAAAATTTAATTATGGATCATTAACACTCTAACTGACAAATTACAAAGATTTTACCTATATTTATATATAACTATACATAAAATATTTCTTCCTTATCTTTCTGTATATCAAATCGGAATATATATAGAAACCCACTGTAGAGTATTATTTGTTTAATAACTAATGATAAAAAATCAATATTTCTCTTTCCACTGAAAGCATTGTCAAGATTCCAAATCATTTGTTTGTTAAAAAATTATATTTGTTCAATAAGCTGGCTTTGCTTCCTGATGCAAAGAGAACGCCTAGGCCACACACACACCCATAACTTCACTTACGAATTCGTTGACCTCAGGTATTAAGAGATTTTCTCTTATTAGTGGTCTGGCCATTGGTTGGATTATATGATCATCCCCATCCCCACATTTACTCCCATCCCCATGAAAAGAAGTCTGACTATTAATATCATCATTCAATGATCTATTAAAGTCTAATCTTTTCTCTCTTTGTAATATTTTTCTGGCATAGTTATTTTCAAATGTTAAATATTAATTCCAGTTTTATCACAATATATATATTGTGATCACTAGTTATGTTGTTTTGCTACTACACTATTTGCTAAGCCTAATCTACATGCCCTTTTATGCTCAACAATGCTAACTCACATTCCCAACCCATCTCTCCAACATAAACCTAAGGAAATTCTATACATGGTGAGCTATATACACCCCCAATCACTCTTTACTGAACAATGTCATTTCTAGAGGGAACTGGGATGTATGTAGGTGTATATATCTTACATGTATAGACTTTCCTCAGATTTAAGTTGGAGAGACGGGTAGGAATATTAGTGTTAGACCTGTCTATCATAAAAGGACACGCATAGACTGTGAGCATAAAGCTAGTATAAGGAATGAGTGGAATGTAGTGAAAGAGAAAATGGAGGGGGAATGAAAGAAGAATGGAGTTTTTTCATGAAGTATTTTTTTTGTGCAAGGAAACGAATAGTCAGAAGAAAAAGGAAAGATAGTGAGTGATTGCATGATGAGCTGAGTTCAGTAGTGGCTGGAAAGATATCAAGCATTTTGAGGCATGGCTTCAGATAGGTAATGTGGAGGCAAAATTCAAAGAGAAGGTTAGCTAAGTTCGTGGTAAGGTTAGGCAAAGAGAGAAGTGGATATAAGGTTAGGGTAAAGGATGCTCTGGAAGGAAATGAAAAGTGTCAAATGGAGAAGATAGTAAGGAGGAGAGGGGGAAATGAGCAGATGGGAAATTGTTAGTGGACGAATAAAGGTGAAAGAGAGGTGGCTTTATTATTTCAAGGAAGCGCTAAATTAAGACGATGAGAGAGAAGCAGAGATGGTGGTTATGGGGAATGCAGTATTAGGTGGTTGGAATAATAGAAAAATGATAAAAGAGGAGGGACATTTGGCACTGAGAACAATATAAGCAGGTTAAGCAAAAGGGATAGATGGGTGTTATGTAGAATACTTGTCAAAATGTGGGAAAGCAATAGTAGGATGGATTGTTCGGTTGTGGAATGTATGTTTAAGGAATAGGAGGGTTCAAGTTGATTGGAGGAGCGCATGTGTAGTTCAACAGCATAGTTGGCAAGGTATATTGAAATGTTAATGGAAAGAATTAGAATGGTACTGATAGATCGATTGGGGCAGAACAGTGTGGAACCAGGAGAGGAATATGATTTGGGGATAAGGTGCTTGTGGCGAAAGAGGTGTGTGAAAAGTTATTAGAGTAGGGTTGGAACACTTCTTAGTCTTTTATGAAGTTAGAGAAAATTTATGGGAGGGATGATTGAGAGGTGTTCTAGAGTGTGTTGCGAATGTATGGAATGAGTGGAAGTTTTTTAATACTGTGAAAGTTTTATATGAATAGTAAAACTTATGTGAGAGTCGAGAATGGCATGAGTGATTGGTTTGAGGCGAATGTAGGGTAATGACAACATTGTGTATTGTCGCCGTTGTTTTTTAACGTATATATGGATGGAGAGATATAGGAAGTAAATTAAATAATATTAGAAAAAAGCTTGGCATTAGTGCGATAGTATCAAAGGTTGTGGAAATTGAATCAATTGCTACATGCGGATGACAGAGCACTGGTGGGTGATGCAGAGAAAGAACTGAATCATTTGGTGACTGAGTTTGTCTGTGTATGTGAAAGAAGGATCCTTTTGGTGAATATTAGTAAGAGAAAAAGAATGAGATGCACTAGGAGTGTTAATGTTGGAAGACCGATTGTAGGGCTGCATGGAGAGTTTCTTGAAGAAGTTGAGGGCTTTAAGTATCTGGGTAGCACATATTAAAGAATGATCGAGTAGTGTGAAAGAAGTGAATAAATGTCTAAGTGGGTTGAAAAGTGTGATGAGAAATAGTCATTTGGAAATGAATGCAAAGAGAAAGATATATGAAGGTGTGATTGTAACGGCAACATTGTATGGAACAAAGACTTGTAGTGCATGAGAAGATAAAAATAGCAAGCTTAATGTAATGGACATGAGGTGTTTGAGAAGTATGATTTTTGTATCTAGAATGGAGAGAGTACAAAATGAGGCTATCAGACAGAAAACAGGTGTTGAAAGAATGCTGTCAGATATGTTAGATTAGAGTGCATTGAGTTGGTTCAGACACATGAAAAGGATGAGTGATGCATGAAGTGCAAAGAGAGTGGGGAGTGAAGAAGTTGTTGGAGTTATTCAGAGAGAAAGGCTTTTTTAATGCTTGTGAATTGAAAAGTTGTCCATATAAGAAAAATGTTGATGATTTGTATATATTTCCCTGTACAATAATTATTGCAGAGAGGGGAAGTTTTGCAAACCTGTTTAATAATATTATTTACTTATGTGTTAATTGCAATGAGAGTCATAATTATTATATAAATATAGTAGATTTTTCTTAAAAATGGAACTTCTTTCTAATGGAATCATAGTCATAGAGAAAGAAAACACAATTCCTGAAAAATTGCGAAATGAACCAAGACGAAAAGACTATGACCTCACAAACTTTAACTGACCATGATTTATAAGGATAAAGATTATATCTCTGATAAGCTTTGTTAAGTTTTTTTTTCTTAATTCTAAGTGAACGAAGATTTATCTCATTTTTTAATCTAAAAGGAATGTTGTTTTGTGCTTCCCATATGGAATATATAAGACCTCTAGTTTGAGCAATATCAAGTCAAGACTCTTTGAAGATAGAATAAATTTTTCTCATAAACACTTTCCACTGTATTCATATAGACAACCATAATAATATAGTAAATATCAACAAACAAAAGAAAGAGTTTAGCAAAGTAGTGTGAAAACTATAAACATTAAGATAAAGAACAAAAAAATAATTGCATAGAAATAAATACAATATTTAGAAACGAAACGCATAGAAATGATATTATTTCAATGCTACATTGCCTAGCTAGAGCACTGAAAATTGTGTATGTTAAAGAGAGGAAATAAAAGAATAATATCATGAATAAATGCTACATATAATAAATAAAGAATTAAGGATAACTGTTTTCTGATTTTTTTCACGAAAAGCCAAAAGATTGATAAAAATCCTATATGTCAAGACCATAATACAATCCTAGGAGGTAAATTCATAATAAACTAATTATACTAAGGAAATTACAAAAAAATTATCTTCGCCTCCATACAGAATACGTAGTTCATAAATGGAAATTTGATTGGATTCTGATATACTGCATTAAGTAACATATTCCAGAATTATGTAACTTCTCTCTCTCTCTCTCTCTCTCTCTCTCTCTCTCTCTCTCTCTCTCTCTCTCTCTCTCTCTCTCTCTCTCTCTCTCTCTCTCTCTATATATATATATATATATATATATATATATATATATATATATATATATATATATATATATATATATATATATATATATATATAAATGTATATATATATATATATATATATATATATATATATATATATATATATATATATATATATATATATATATATATATATATATATATATATATATATATATATATATATATATATATATATATATATATATATATATATATATATATATATATATATATATATATATATATATATATATATATGTATATATATATATATATATATATATATATATATATATATATATATATATATATATATATATATATATATATATATATATATATATATATATATATATATATATATATATATATATATATATATATATATATATATATATATATATATATATATATATATATATATATATATATATATATATATATATATATATATATATATATATATATATATATATATATACATATATATATATATATATATATATATATATATATATATATATATATATATATATATATATATATATATATATATATATATATATATATATATATATATATATATATATATATATATATATATATATATATATATATATATATATATATATATAGTTCCTGGGTTCATCCAGTGAGGACGTGCTTCCAGTAGCTCTAGCCTTGACCATACTTAGTACAATGGAGAGTGGTGGTGTTCTTTGTGCTGGTGGTGTTAGTGGTAGTGGTGTTGG
>JAXCGZ010020024.1:0-2500 GCA_037179515.1 Halocaridina rubra
TCCAGGACAGTTAAGTCTTAAAAAAAAAAAAGTGAGTATGCATGAACTAATGAAGCTGACACGACATACATTGTCTGTGGCGATGTCTGTTACAACGTGACATCGAGAAGCGCCATCTTCAGGCAGAATAAAGCATAATAACACAATTGGTTCCTACGAATCCACTCTTTCCGAGTGACAGGTTCTCCCGGCGAATCCTGACTTCTCTCTCGTTTCTGTTAGGTGCTGGGCCAAATAACTCGCCGCTACCGTATAAAATTGTTCTGGCTCTAATGAAATTCGTTCTGGTGACTGCGAAAGTTTTAAAGCTAGTGTTTTTAACAGATTTCTTGTTCATGGTTAATATTCACAATAGAATTTAGTATAGTATTTACTCACTATATTACTGTCCTTTGAAGAGTTTTGGTTAATCCTGTAAGGTGACCAAATTTTGTGTCTTGCACATACCTGACGAAATAGAAAACGGGATTTATGAGTAGCGTCCAACTTCTGTGAGTGATTGTACATTAGTCTACCATCTCACTTAATTTACTTGAAAATATAAAATGCATATATTTTGCCATGAATATATTAAAATAGAATGAGGTAAAGGAGCGAGTCTGGATGAAGAAATGATGAGAATTTGAGAGAAATACTTTAAAGAATTGTTAAAAAAAAAAACACACACACACTGGCATTCAGTGAAAGAACTGAGAGAGAGAAAAGATGGAAGAAAGCAACATCGAGACAAACAATATAATGTGATAAAATGAAAACAGAGAGTTAAACTGCCAAAAATGGGGATGTACTAAACAGGGAGAGAGAGAGAGAGAGAGAGAGAGAGAGAGAGAGAGAGAGAGAGAGAGAGAGAGAGAGAGAGAGAGAGAGAGAGAGAGAGAGAGAGAGAGTATAGATGGTGAGTAGTGTGTGTGGAAGTCATGCTTATGGACACGTGTCTGGTGAAAGGCTGAAGTGCAAACTGCGGGAGGCTTTGGAAGGTTCTTTATATTAAAAGCACGCGTCTTGGCTGAAAATTATGCAAATGTTAATTTCTTAGTAGTTTGTAAGGGTTGTGGGTATCAGTACTAGCAGCAACATCGGTGTCAAATAGCAAAACTATTATACTACTAAGACACCTACTACTACTAATTTCATTAAAGTAATTATATTCATCAATAACTACTACTACTACTACTACTACTACTACTACTACTACTACTACTACTACTACTACTACTACTACTACTACTACTACTACTACTACTACTACTACTATTATTTGACATCGGTGTCAAAGAGTCAAACTATTATTACTACTAAGACACCTACTACTACTAGTTTCATTAAAATAATTATATTCATCAATAACTACTACTACTACTACTACTACTACTACTACTACTACTACTACTACGACTACTACTTTATTAAATGAAGGAACTATTTTTTTTTTCTAGTTCGAATAGGTCACCAGCCTGGCTAGTCGTTTGTAATGTTCTTTAACTTTGAAATAAGGTTGATAACCTTTTGTACTTCAATCAAACTTTTAACCCAATTCTATAAAACTAAATATTTTTCATTTTTTGCTCTACTGTAAGACTTGTCCAACGGACGCAAAGCAGTACAACCCTTAACAAATAAAAACAGATTCATCATCTTAGTACAGAAACTCTTAGGATCTTAGTTCGTCTCTGCACTGACTTCGCCCAGTCCTGCAATGCATATTTTGGCTTGTAAATTTATTCTAATCAATCTCGTAAACACTAAAAGAGGCCAAATGACCCTTGACCAATGTTGGTGGTTTGTTTAAATCATTCTCGTAGCATCACTTTCTCGTTTTTATGTGGAGAGTTTAAAGTGCTTCATATGATTCCAGTAATTTTTTTTGCTTTTGTAGCGATAATTTAATAATGAAACATTTTCTCTACATTTCTAGTGGTGTTTCATTCCATGAACAAAAAAAATAACTATTCCCAAATTCCTACAAAAAATAAAATGAAATATAGGGAAAATTCTGCCATTGCTTTGGTTAACATCGAGAGATCAGTATTAATAACATATTATCCTTCTTATTACTTTTGCGGAATACAGTCTGTAGCTTGTAGAAATTTGCCCAGGAAATAGAAAAAAAAAAACAATTCCTAAACCTCCGCAGGTAACAGAAAGAATAAAACGGAAACAGATCAATTAAAAATGACCAACATCAAGCACAAAAGATAATGTTGAGGAATCCTTCCCGATCTTTTTATACCACGAAGAAAGTAATCCTCAAAGAGTTTCTTAAGAGAGGATGGATAGGTGGTATCTTAAAATAAATAATGGTCCTTTGCAAAACGTTTCAGGAAATAGCCCATTTTCTTGCATAGCGTAAACACTTGTTAAGGTATAAATGCTTTTACACTTATGGCCGGAAATAACAGAATATCGTTAAGCTTTTCAGAGACTAAAGTTTAAGTGCTCTCTCTCTCTCTCTCTCTCTCTCTCTCTCTCTCTCTCTCTCTCTCTCTCTCTCTCTCTCTCT
>JAXCGZ010020024.1:10000-25396 GCA_037179515.1 Halocaridina rubra
TATGGATAAAACGGAAGAGAGGAATTGAAAGAGACAATGAAAAAAAAAAAACCAAGTTATTTAATAAAATACGAAGGAAGGGGTTTAAAGGCAAGTTATGATAAATGAAGAAAAAGATGCGATAAAAAGAATAATAAACATGGAGGTACAAGGCCACAAGAAGAAAGGAAAACCTCAAAAACAGGTGGATGGATTGTTTAATGCATGATGGAGAAGAGATTAGGGGAAAATTATGTGTTCCAGCAAAAATGCGTGAAGGTGGTTGGTCAAGTTCTGTGACTCATCATGAGTATGGGAAAAGCTGAAGACAGAGAAATAATAACCAAAAGATTACATATAAATAATTTTAAGTGTTTCACTCCAGTTAATTGTTCAAATTATGAAGTGAAATCTTTAACAGAATATTTTCTGAATGAAAAAGTGCATGATAAAATATAGACTTTCTAGGCATGACGACAGGCTTGTGCTGTCATAACGAAGACCTCTGCTCAAGTCCAACTCGTTCCTTGGCGTGAAAATGGAAGATTTCACTCATTTATGTCGAAGATGTGTAAGGAACAGTAGTAGCGTTTGTCGTCTCATAACCTCTCATGGTTTTCCAGTTATGTTGTTGTTGTTGTTGTTGTTGTTGTTGTTCCGGTTTTACGTCACGGACTCCCTTTTCTACCAAGGGCTAGACCGGTTGCCTTCTTTCGAAGGACTTGTTTTGGCAGATGTAATCGTTACCCTGAGTGCATGCCCTTGCTAACCTCAGACCGTGACGGAGCGCGAACCCTCGACCTGACGCCTCAGAGTCGCGGACGCTACCACTTTAGCCACGGTGACTACTCATGGTTTTCCAGTTATGCATACAGGAAAATGCCTTGTTACTTTTGGAAACAGCCGTATTAAGAGCTCAGGCACGCATAATAGGCCTTCATAGGCTTGTCCTGAGGCTCTTCACCTAAAAGATTAAATATGGAAGTGGAGGAGATTAATTAAAAGGAATTCTTTCCTTAAAAATAGGAAATATGTGAAATTAGACCGTCTTTTATCGGCAGCTTTCCAATACTCATTTAGGATCATTGTCTCTTATTGGACTCTTGGGGACTAATCGTTGGTTTTGACTCAATATTTTACGGCCAGATACCCTTCTTGATAACTTCTCTCTTCATTAATCAGAGTTTGGGACCGGCACAAAGTTGAGTTATCTTATTCCCCCAGTGGCTGTATCATTTTGTAAATTACCATATCACATATTAACTAATTACTTTTTTAATATTAAAGTTCCTATTCTTTTGTGAGATATAACTTCTCCCCAAACTGTTTTCCTTTTTTGATGTCGGCTACCCCCCAATTAAAGGGGGAAACAGCCAAGGTATATGTATGTATGTATGGCTGGAGAAGTCTGATAACATTGCTTCAAAGGTTGACTTTTACTTTCTCCATTTATCCACACACACCTTTGGCGACAGTATTGCGTCATAGGATGGAGAAGGTTGAGCGGGGGGGGGGAGGCTTTGTGTGTTTTCGCAAACCGTGACTTGGAATAAATTTTTTTCTGGAAAGGTTAAGCGAGTGTTGAAGTGAAACACCAAGTTGGTGAAGTGATATTTACTCACCTCTCATAATTCTATTTACATGTTTGTCTACTTATTTGTAATCAATTCAAAATCAATTATCATCTTTAACGGGGTTAAGTACCTAATTAAGAAATTTAATTATTTAGTAACTTTTCCTCTTTAATTATCTATTCACTCATTAAATTACTTGTATTTTTACAAATACTCTAACTTATGTAATTATCGTCAAGATACTGAATAATTATTTGTATCTATGTAAAGTGATCTGCAATTTCTAGATTCTGTTTCAAGTAACATTCTAAACAACTTTTTCTTATTTTTTTTTATTTCTAACAAACTTTGTATTTTTCTTGTTTGACCATTTCGGATACCTGGACAACAATTAATTGATCAATGTGAAAATAGTCCGCGAACGAGGTTGGGAAACGAAAGTATAGTGAACAAAGGCGACCAGTAGAATATGCTCATTCTCTGCTCTAACAATCAGCGGAGAGGATGATTACATAGTCTTCAGTGGTACAGTTGGCAACATCTTTAATACTTTGATGGATTATCGTTGTTCTCTAGGTTCGAATCCTTGTCAAGGTCATTTGAATGTTTACATGTATGATAGATGTGTTACTTTGTCTATAACAGATGCCTGAAGAACAAGGATTGCATAAAATGCGAAAACAAGCCACTAGTGAGGTTGGTGAGTGGAAGTAAAATGAACAGAGATATTGAGTACATCGAGTTCATTCCCTACTGGAGTACTTAGCAGAGAAGTCTCCTCCTGTTAGACCTTCAGTGGTACGCTGATGAATTGTCATTGTGTTGTAGGGTCGAATCCTGATCAAGGAATGTTATAGCTTTCACTCACACAAACGCACATACACACACAAACGCACATAAAAACACAAACGCACATATACACACAAAGATATATAAAGAAAAAGAGTTTAATAATCAGCAAACAGAATTGTACACGAGCTTCTATCTTCTATAATTGCACAACAAATTATCTATTTTTTATTTGGGTTGTTATTGATACATTTAGAACTTTCTATGAAAATAACAATGGCAAAAAAGTTAAAATACAAGAACACAAACCCTGGAAAAGTGACGTGTAGGCAAACATGGGTAAGCATCATAAAACGTACATTACTCATCAAATAAATAAATAAATGAATGAATATGTAAATAAATAAATAAATAAATAAATATATAAAGGTCCCGCAATATGCTGTCGTTCGTCACAGCATTTTATATATAATATTTCTTGACTGTTGCTTAGGGATCTTGCCAATGACAATAGATATTAATTTTTGTGCCTATCTTTTACAGGATTGCCAACCTATCTTCTTACCTTGCTGATATATATATATATATATATATATATATATATATATATATATATATATATATATATATATATATATATATATATATATATAACACTACACTAAAATTTCGCAGACGACACTAAAATAGGTAGAACTATAAATGGAAAAGAAGAAATTCATGCTTTACAGGAAGATCTAAATAGATTATCTGAATGGTCGGACAAATGGCAAATGGAATTTAATGTTGAAAAATGTAAAGTAGTTAAAATGGGTACTATAAAAGACAATACTAGTTATAAGCTAAATAACCATGAAATCATGAGTTCTCAGTGTGAAAGGGATTTGGGAGTTCTTGTGAGTAGTAGTCTTAAGCCAAGAGAGCAATGCACAGCAGTCAGAAATAAAGCAAACAGAATTTTAGGATTTATCTCAAGAAGCGTTAGCAATAGGACGGAAAAAGTTATTTTGCAGCTCTATCTTGCATTAGTTAGGCCCCATTTAGATTATGCTGTGCAATTCTGGTCACCCTATTATAGGATGGAAATTGAATCCTTGGAGAGAGTGCAGCGGAGAATGACCAAGATGATACACAATATCAGAAATCTACCATATGAGGACAGATTAAAAAAAACTTAATCTACATTCTCTAGAGAGGCGAAGAGTTAGGGGGGATATGATTGAAGTGTATAAATGGTTTAAAGGGATTAACAAGGGAGATATTAATAAAGTTTTAAAAATTCATGATCAAACCAGAACTCGTAATAATGGATTTAAGCTTGATAAATTTAGGTTCAGAAGGGAAATTGGTAAAAATTGGTTTGGTAATAGAGTAGCTGATGCATGGAACAAGCTTCCTAGTAGGATAGTAAATGCCAATACCTTAGACACCTTCAAATGTAGATTAGATAGACATATGACAGAGGTAGGGTGGGTATGAATAGGTTAGTGCTTATTAGAAAAATCATAAACAGAAAAATAGAATAAATAAGTAGAGTAGAATAGAATAGGTTAGATATGCTGAAAATACAATTCAAAAATGGAACTGCCTCGTGTGTGCCAGTAGGCATGTTGCAGTGTCCTCTATTCTTATGTTCTTATGTTCTTATAATATATATATATATATATATATATATATATATATATATATATATATATATATATATATATATATATATATAGTATGTATATATATCTATATATATATATATATATATATATATATATATATATATATATATATATATATATACATATATATATATATATATGTATATGTATAGTATATGTATATGTATATATATATATATATATATATATATATATATATATATATATATATATATATATATATATAAAGTCTTTTGACCTTGAATAGGAGTGGCTAGCATAGCTAGATATTAAATAATCCTTCAGTTATTGTTCTTTTTCTAGGCCTACATCGCACAACTAATATTCTGGTGAAATCATTATGCTTCTTTAACTCTCCCTTCTCACCTGACAAGTCACTTTTTCTTAATTTTTTTCTTGGTGCCAGGGCCCGATGATAACAATTTTCCTTGACTGTCCAGGTGTCCCACTAATTATATATATATATATATATATATATATATATATATATATATATATATATATATATATATATATATATATATATATATATATATATATTTCATTGCATGCACAGTCAAGAGTCTTTATATTACCTTTGAGTGTTTTCGCCTATCTTTCTTTTTTTGTTGCACTTAGTAACAGAGAACTTTACGTGGTAAAAGGTCAGAGGTCAACAGTTCAGGCATGACGCCCCATGCTCTGACGTAACACAGGTCACGATCAAGATATAAATGCAGTTCAGTTTCATGTAAGATTAGGCAATGCCTCCCTCTCAAGCCCCGCCTCTAGTACCCCCAATCACCCCTCCCTCAGTAAAGATTGGGGTGATGGGTAGGAAAAGGGAGAAGAATTATGTAGAGATAAGAAATCAAGAGTGCAGTAGTGTGTGTGTGTGTGTGTGTGTGTGTGTGTGTGTGTGTGTGTGTGTGTGTGAGATTACCTAATTGTGATTACCTAATTGTGTTTACGGGAAAGAGCCCAAAGCTCGTATCTTCCCGTCTCCTCATCGGTTCCATTTTAGACTTAGTGATACTTATCGTACCTGTCCTTAAAACTATGGATTGAGATAGCATTAACTACCTCCTCGCTTAGCGAATTCCAATTATCAACTACTCTTACACTGAAAAAGTATTTCCTTACATCCTGCAAACAAGTTTTCTTACGAAGCTTCAAACTATGACCTCTAGTTCTAGAGCCAGCCATATCGAAATATCGATCCCTATCCACTCTATCATAACCATGAAGGAATTTAAAGACTGTCACCATATCCCCCCTTACTCTTCTAGCTTCGAGTGATGGTAAGTCTAATTCCCTCAGCCTCTCATCATAACCGAGATTGCGTATTTCTGGCACCAGTTTCGTGGCATGTCTTTGAACTTTTTCAAGCTTAGCTATGTGCTTTTTCAAGTGCGGATTCCAAAAGGGGGCTGCATATTCGAGTTTTGGCCTCACATAGGTTACATAAATATTTCTGAACATTTCCTTGTCCATGTGCCTGAAGGCTACCCTTACATTTGATAAGAATGCATATGCTGCCCTTACTACGCCATTTATATGTATTTCTGGAGACAAATCTGCCAGTATGTTTACTTCTAGATCTCTCTCATTTTCTGTCTCTTGAAGCTGTACTCCAGCCACCGAGTAGTCAAGCTTGGGCCTTCTTGCACTTGTACCCATTCTCATTACCTTACATTTTGAGGTATTGAATTTCATTAGCCACTTTTCTGACCACTCATGCAGATTATTTAGATCCTCCTGAAGTTCTCTACCATTGTTCTCGTTTTTTGCTTTCTTCACAATCTTTGCATCATCTGCAAACATATTCATGAATGAATTTACAGACTCTGGTAGGTCATTTACATATACAAGGAACAAAAGTGGCCCCAAAACTGAACCCTGTGGAACTCCACTACTAACTCTTCTCCATTCAGACAATGAGTGTCTTACTCTAACCCTCTGTTCCCTTCCTCTCTAAGTAAGTTTTTATCCATTCCAAAACATTTCCACCTATTCTAGCCATTGAGTGCAGCTTCCTAATAAGTCTCCCATGTGGAACAGTGTCAAACGCTTTCTGGAAGTCTAGGAATATGCAATCTGCCCAGCCCTCTCTTTCCTGTAAGATTTGGCTTACCTCATCATAAAATTCTAATAAGTTTGTTACTGTTGATCTACCTTCTCTGAAGCCATGTTGCCTCACTGACAAAAAGTTGAAGGATTCCAAGTGAAGAGAGATATGTTTCCTTAGTAGTTTCTCCATAACTTTGCAAACTATGCTGGTCAAGGAAACTGGTCTATAGTTCAGAGCCGTATCCCTCCTTCCCTTTTTGAAGATAGGTATCACATTTGCTTGTTTCCAGCATCTTGGAATCTCCCCCGACTCCAGTGACTCCTTAAATATGATACTTAGTGCCACTGATATTGTGTTTGCGCATTTTTTAAGCACATGAGGGGATATGTCATCAGGACCTGTAGCTTTATGAACATCTAAATCCATCAGCGCTTTGCATACCTCTGTGGCTGTAAGGTTGATGTTCTCTAATACCGGCCCTTGAGCTTCTATCACTGCAATCTGAGGGGGTGGGGTATTTTCTACTGTAAATACTGACTGAAACTCCTTGTTCAATTCTTTGCAGATCTCTTCGTCCGTCTCAGTGATGCTTCCATCCGCTCTCTTTAGCCTTAAAACCTGTTCTTTTACCTTCAGTTTTCCTCTGATAAAGCTGTGGAAAAGCTTGGGATTTTCTTTAGCCTTCCTGGTGATGTCCCTCTCGTAATCTCTCTCTGCCTCTCTCCTTTTACTTAGGTAGTCATTTCTTGCTCTTTTGTAGGCTTGCCAGGCATTTATGTTTTTTCTCCTCCTATACCTTTTCCAGCATTTGTCTCTCCACTCCTTAGCTCTTTTACACCCATTATCGAACCATTTCTCTCTGGCATGAATTACACCTACTTTGGTGACAGGTATGCAGCAATCTACTATCTTCCCATATTTCTCACAAAAGATGTCATACATTTCTTGTACAGATTTGTTGTAAAATAAGGTTCTCCAGTCAATAACTGCAAAAAGCTCATTCATTTTGATGTAATCTCCTTTCGGATAGTTCCTCCTCATGTCCTCAGTGCCTCTACTCTCAGGAAGAATATCTTCAATGATATACTCCATCAACAACACACAGTGGTCACTCTTTCCAATTGGTGGTTCATACTCAATATTTTCAATATCCAACACATTATCTGTGAACACTAGATCAAGTAGTGATGGCTCATCCCCACCCCTGGCTCTTGTTGGTTCCATTACATGTTGGTGTAGGAAATTCCCTTGTACGCAATCTAGGAATCTTGCCCCGAATGAGTCCTCACCACTGTGTGGGTCAAGATTTATCCAATCTATCTCTTTATGATTAAAGTCTCCCATAATCAAAATCCTACATTTTTTCTCCCGTGCCATGTTAACAACTGAGTTTATGACTTCAATAGTACCTATATGATTTTCCTCATAAATTTCAAGCCTATTTTGGTTCCTTGGTGGGTTGTATACAACAGTTATTATAATGCTCTCTGACCCAGTATTTATGCTAGCAACAAGAAATTCCCTGAACTCACTTTCTATAGCCAAGTTTATTTCTTCAACTTGTGTGTGTGTGTGTGTGTGTGCCTGAGAGAGAGATATTTCAGTTTTAACCAGGTAATAGTCCAATGCTCGTAATTCCCCGTCTCCTTGTTGGTCTCTTAATTTTATTTGCATAATCTTATCATATCTTTCCTTGAAACAGCAAATGCATTTTAAAGTTTGAAGTTTCTTCTTCTTACACTATTAAGTAATTGTAAATAAGTACTAGTGCGTGCGTGCGAGTGTGTGTGTGTGTGTGTGTGTGTGTGTGTGTGTGTGGTGTGTGTGTGTGTGTGTGTGTGTGTGTGTGTGTGGAGATGGGTAGGTGTATGTGTGTCAGAAAAAGCAAGAGAGAGAAAAACAGAAAAACATATGTGTGTGATTACCTAATTGTGATTACCTAATTGTGTTTACGGGCAAGAGCCCAAAGCTCGTATCTTCCCGTCTCCTCATCGGTTCCATTTTATACTTAGTGATACTTATCATACCTGTCCTTAAAACTATGGATTGAGATAGCATTAATTACCTCCTCGCTTAGCGAATTCCAATTAGCAACTACTCTTACACTGAAAAAGTATTTCCTTACATCCAGCAAAGAAGTTTTCTTACGAAGCTTCAAACTATGACCTCTAGTTCTAGAGCCAGCCATATCAAAATATCCATCCCTATCCACTCTATCATAACCATGAAGGAATTTAAAGACTGTCACCATATCCCCCCTCACTCTTCTAGCTTCGAGTGATGGTAAGTCTAATTCCCTCAGCCTCTCATCATAACTGAGATTGCGTATTTCTGGCACCAGTTTCGTGGCATGTCTTTGAACTTTTTCAAGCTTAGCTATGTGCTTTTTCAAGTGTGGATTCCAAAAGGGGGCTGCATATTCGAGTTTTGGCCTCACATAGGTTACAAAAATATTTCTGAACATTTCCTTGTCCATGTGCCTGAAGGCTACCCTTATATTTGATAAGAATGCATATGCTGCCCTTACTAAGCCATTTATATGTATTTCTGGAGACAAATCTGCCAGTATGTTTACTCCTAGATCTCTCTCATTCTGTCTCTTGAAGTTGTACTCCAGCCACCGAGTAGTCAAGCTTGGGCCTTCTTGCACTTGTACCCATTCTCATTACCTTACATTTTGAAGTATTGAATATCATTAGCCACTTTTCTTACCACTCATGCAGATTATTTAGATCCTCCTGAAGTTCTCTACCATTGTTCTCGTTTTTTACTGTCTTCACAATCTTTGCATCATCTGCAAACATATTCATGAATGAATTTAGACTCTGGTAGGTCATTTACATATACAAGGAACAAAAGTGGCCCTAAAACTGAACCCTGTGGAACTCCATTACTAACTCTTCTCCATTCAGACACTGAGTGTCTTACTCTAACCCTCTGTTCCCTTTCTCCTAAGTAAGTTTTTATCCATTCCAAAACATTTCCACCTATTCTAGCCATTGCTTGCAGCTTCCTAATAAGTCTCCCATGTGGAACAGTGTCAAACGCTTTCTGGAAGTCTAAGAATATGCAATCTGCCCAGCCCTCTCTTTCCTGTAAGATTCGGCTTACCTCATCATAAAATTCTAATAAGTTTGTTACTGTTGATCTACCTTCTCTGAAGCCATGTTGCCTCACTGACAAAAAGATGAAGGATTCCAAGTGAAGAGAGATATGTTTCCTTAGTAGTTTCTCCATAACTTTGCAAACTATGCTGGTCAAGGAAACTGGTCTATAGTTCAGAACCGTATCCCTCCTTCCCCTTTTGAAGCTAGGTATCACATTTGCTTGTTTTCAGCATCTTGGAATCTCCCCTGACTCCAGTGACTTTTTAAATATGATACTTAGTGCCACTGATATTGAGTTTGCGCATTATTTAAGCATATGAGGGGATATGTCATCAGGACCTGTAGCTTTATGAACATCTAAATCCATAAGCGCTTTGCATACCTCTGTGGCTGTAAGGTTGATGTTCTCTAATACCGGCCCTTGAGCTTCTATCACTGCAATCTGAGGGGGTGGGGTATTTTCTACTGTAAATACTGACTGAAACTCCTTGTTCAATTCTTTGCAGATCTCTTCATCCGTCTCAGTGATGCTTCCATCCGCTCTCTTTAGCCTTAAAACCTGTTCTTTTACCTTCAGTTTTTCTCTGATAAAGCTGTGGAAAAGCTTGGGATTTTCTTTAGCCTTCCTGGTGATGTCCCTCTCATAGTCTCTCTCTGCCTCTCTCCTATTACTTAGGTAGTCATTTCTTGCTCTTTTGTAGGTTTGCCAGGCATTTATGTTTTTTCTCCTCCTATACCTTTTCCAGCATTTGTCTCTCCACTCCTTAGCTCTTTTACACCCATTATCGAACCAATTCTGTGTGTGTGTGTGTGTGTGTGTGTGTGTGTGTGTGTGTGTGTGTGTGTGTGTGTGTGTGCGTGCGTGCGTGCGTGCGTGTGTGCGCGTGTGTGCGTGTGCGTGTGTGTGTGTGTGTGTGTGTGTGTGTGTGTATGTGTGTGTGTAGATAGATAGATAGATAGATAGACAGTTAAAAAAATACTAGAAAACATCTCAAAGTCATAGCTGAAACTCATGAAAAGTGTTTCGTAATTAGATCACGCCATTCTGATAATATTCTTCAATAAAAAAAACATTTTTTTCTTTTGAGCCTAAAAATGACTCTTCTCTAATTTTTCTTCTCGTAGCTGTTCACAAGTTCATATGGTGTCGCGGTTTTCACAACCTTCTTGAAGACGTGTATTTGTTTTGGCTCAGAGTTTCATTGTCAGATAATGTCCCTCTGGACATCTGGTCTCTCCACTGATCCGGGGTTCGGACCGGTATCCGGTTGAGCTGGGGTGATGTTCAGCGGCTTACAATAAACCGAAATAGTGATGTTAATTGACACTTACAAGATAAATAATTAACTCTAAACTTATCAATTAGACATAGCATATTATAGCTACATTAGGATGATTTTAAACTAAAATCATTAAGCATAATTAGAAAAAGAAAACATAAACGTAATTATTCTGTTCCCAACTCTGGTAGAGCTAGCCAGTTTCAGTCGGTCCCGGTCCCAGACAAGGATATATGGAAAGGGTTAGTGCCATTGTGGACAATTGGCAGTATAATTTCGGGAGAAAATAATATATCTCCAGAAGCCTTGTGAATAACAGTGACCCCACATAAACAGTGGTAGTACTAAAGAAGAAGAAGAAGAAGAAGAAGAAGAAGAAGAAGAAGAAGAAGAAGAAGAAGAAGAAGAAGAAGAAGAAGAAGAAGAAGAAGAAGAAGAAGAAGAAGAAGAAGATAATTATATATAAACAAGAGTCATTACCTCACAAATATAAATCGAAAATTCACTTCGGAGATTGAAGGAATGCTCAACCACTGTGAGTGACGTTATGCATTTGATATAAAGCATTTTAAGTTGCATACTATACTACACCGATAAATGTATAAGATGCAATGAGAGAGAGAGAGAGAGAGAGAGAGAGAGAGAGAGAGAGAGAGAGAGAGAGAGAGAGAGAGAGCACTTTAAGAATAGTTTCGATATGTAGCTCCCACTGCTAGCTGTAAAAATTTATGTTGCAACAATTTAAAAACAATAAAACATAACAGCTAAAATGTACGAATAAATGAATATCAATGAACAATAGAACTAATTTAAATAAATGTGTGATACGAATGCATATAAACAGATGCTATACGAGCCTCAAAGAATGGAAGAGGGAGGTCTATTTTCCCCTGAACACAGCAAATTATAATGGGTCATTACGCATTCCCAACAACGTTTGAGTCAGAATTTTAATTCTGAGTTTATTAAATGCAAAAAACAGCCTAATTGAATGACCTCTCTATGTCTTTACCTTGACTGGGCAAGTGCCTTGACTGGGCAAGTACTACAAGAGGTCCTTCGTCACAAGGCATCATCAACTCTTACACTGCCGAGATACTTGGGGAGGCTTGTTCCTTTCGTTTGTTTATTGCATTGACAGGTCGCCACCATCCATTAAACATGAGGAGCGGCGACCACCTGGACTTATATGGCATCCATGGCGACACCAGGCTGCCAAGACTCGCCAAGACCCAACTTTTAAATTCTCCTTAATACTTTTCGTTCTCTTCTAATACTTTATATTTAGAAATATTGTAGTGATATATGGACATATATATTTTCAAGATGGTTCTGTGAGCAATTGAGCAAAATAGCTTTCGGAAAATGGCAAAATGGAGTCTGGTTTTGAAGGTCTGCTGCCAATGTAAACAGCTCGGCATCGTCGTTAGAAGGGCGTCAAACTGGCGACGATCACACCTGGTCCAATCGAACCAGGTACTCATTTTGATTATCATAGTACGCAGTTGTAGATATAATGTACTCACCACAACGCTCTAGATTGTTTTATTTACAATAGCCAAGAGGTGACATTCAGGCAAAATGTTGATATTTAGATTCAGTTAGTGAGGTCGTGTTAACAATGGTGGAATTGTGAGAGATCTTGGATTAATAATAATAATAATAATAATAATAATAATAATAATAATAATAATAATAATAATAATAATAATAATAATAATAACAATAATAATAATAATAATAATAATTATAATAATAACGACAACAACAACAGTAATAATAATGAAAGATACTGAGCGGGTCCTTAAAATGTTTGCATGACTGGAAATGTTTAACTATTTCATAAATGAGATATTTAACGTGTCATAATACAAAGAAGGTGCAAGAAAATGTTCATAATAAACAGCTTTCCCGCATGATAACCATATAAAGAAAAAAATAAACAATAATTATAGAAGACGAGAGGAAACGGTTAACCAAAACTTGCGAAATACCAAATACTTAGGTAGTTGCGACACCTATACTTAAAATTCCTTCTTGCACAAGACTCCAAAAGAGCCCCTTTTTTTTTAATAGTTGTTCATGAAGTGTTAGAACATATCAGTACTCACGGGAAATATTTTTTTTTTTAGGGGGTACAAAAAGGAGTGAATGATAATCAACGGCAAATATATATATATATATATATATATATATATAATATATATATATATATATATATATATATATATATATATATATATATATATATATATATATATATATATATATATATATTATATATATATATATATATATATATATATATATATATATATATAATATATATATACACTGATAACATGGTAAAGTAATGAAGTTGTGGTTCCGGAAGGGAATTTTATCCTATCACAGATGAGTGAGGTCTGTAGTGCTATTCTTATTTTCCATTATAATCACATCGATATAATATATATATATATATATATATATATATATATATATATATATATATATATATATATATAATATATATATGGGGGGAGGAGCTGGTTCTTTGAAATAAAGGGATGAATACCAAAAATAAAAAAATAAAAAATATAGTTAATTACAGCGGAGACTCACAGTTGAAAGAGAATAGCAGTTAAGAGATTGGGAGGACAGCGGTCTAAATGCTTTCAAGAGAATTTGGGTTAAAGATGAAAAGAGGTAATAAATAAGGAGAGAAAAAATAAAGCAAGAGTAGATAGAAGAGGGCAGACGTAGACGAGGAAGACCTAAACTACGGTGAAGGACCGACTGAAGGAGGATCTCAGAGAGAGACAGCTGGGGGAGGAGCAAGTGATGGACCGGAACCAGTGGAGACGACTAGTGAAGAGATGCGACCCCATATGAAAATGGGAACGCAAATAGAGGAAGAAGAAGAAGATAGAAGAGAGGCAAAGGTGTAAGACGTGTTTTGTGAGATTGTTATACGTGGAAAAATAGGGAATTGTGAATATCACGTGTCTTACAGGAAGGAATAACCTGAGATGTGAAAGAATAGAGAGAGAGAGAGAGAGAGAGAGAGAGAGAGAGAGAGAGAGAGAGAGAGAGAGAGAGAGAGAGAGAGAGAGAGAGAGAGAGAGAGAGAGAGAGAGAGAGAGAGAGAGTTAAATGCAGTTAAATGCCTATATTGATGATCGAGAAACACTAGTAAATCTGGGCAATAACATGCTTTGAACACCCTTGGAAAAAGGGAAAAAGACTATTTTTTTTAATTTTATGATTGTGACACCAGGACGGGCCAGAAAAATACAAAAATAAAGCTACTCTCATCTTGTCTGGGCACGAAGGAAACATAGAGAGAAATAGAGCTGGGGAGTATTGTGATTTGTCAGACGTGAGGGGATAATAAGAAATGTGTAGTGAATATTCAAGAATATTCGGTGTTGATGTAGGCTTAGAAAGAGAACTGTAACTGAAGGAATACTTAACATCGAACTGTCCTGGACAGTCTAATTTAAGTCCACAACACCCTTCAGATGTTGTATCGCAACGGGCGGTTGTTGCCTGGGCTGTTATAAGAATAGAGGAAGAAGTATTAAGAAATATTCCGAGTTAATGGTTTTGAACGATCACACATGGAAAGGTGATTGGCACTACAGAAACGTGGACAGGGAAATGACCACAGCGGGTTCAGCCAAGGCTTGAGGTTGTGCAGATTAGGAGTTAAAATCAAAAGTCCTGTGTGAGGAATTTGTTAAGAAAAGTATTTCTCCGTACATTATTTTTCTTGATCAAGGGTTGGAGAGACATATATGATATTTCGTAGATCTATAACCTGGGAGGGACTCCGTTAATACAAGTAAAATACATCTGAAAAGCTAATTCTACATGATTAGGAACATGCCAGGAAGAAAGTGAGAGTATGAGATAAAGGTAGGGTTATGGCAAGTATTAAGTCGCCAAGGTTTTTTCAATCTGCGTGGATGGCTATGAGGGGAGCAGAGGGGAGGGTATGACGAGGAGTAAGAATGGTGGAGGATGAAGGTAGGAAATAAGAAAATAGCAAATTTCTTTTATCTTCTCTTATGGCATTGCGTTAGTTACTAAATTCCAGGCAACAGTGCAAAATATGGCGGGTTAATTTGTTAGAGTATGTAAAAATGAGGAAAGCAAGAGTTAATCTGCAAAAGTTACATAATGAGATGCAATGGAGATGGTAGATTGAGTAACTCGGAGGTGAGTATGGCATGGTAATGAAGAATGTAGTAATTTCTGATATATGGAGTGGTTATAAGGGCAGAAAAAAGTTATGGAATGGATATGAACCTCTCATTAGGAGAAGGGGCGATGCACATGACAGTGACTAGTATGTTGAAAGAGGAATCATGTCAAAACATATAATGGAGTAGTTACTCCTACTGTCATGAATGGTAGTGACTATTGGATACTGAATGCATAAAAGAAAAAAAGAATATTCAAGCACAGAAAATTGAGTAACTTAGCATTGAAATTAGATAGGTCTTAAAGAGGTGTGGAAGCAGTAAAGAAGTGCCAGTAAATCGTAGCAGGCTTGGACACCTAGAGAGAATGGACAACGAGAAAAAGCATGAAGAATATTAACAGGTTTGATTTAGCAGTTGCTCGAAATAAAGATTTTCGAATAAAAGCTGTAGAGGGATAAGGTGTGTGATGAACTCTTCAGATGCCTTGACATCCAGGAAGATGAGCAGCAGTGTAAATAAAAACCTTAAAAAAGAAAGCATGGAAAACCGGGAAATCTGAGGTCTTTATGGTATTTAGCTTGGTATAGTGGCTTGGTCCTAAGCACTCATTATTTCGTCCATGAGAATAACTGTGTGATCAGTAAAGAGGAGATATAAGAATGAGTAATATATTTGCTATCATGGTTTTTTATTGTTGTAATATATCTATATCTATATATATATATATATATATATATATATATATATATATATATAT
>JAXCGZ010020025.1:12500-20000 GCA_037179515.1 Halocaridina rubra
GACTGGTGGAGGGATAGCACTTCTAATAAGTGAAAGGATTCAGGTTGAAGAAATAAACTTGGCTATAGAAAGTGAGTTCAAGGAATTTCTTGTTGCTCGCATAAATACTGGGTCAGAGGGCATTATAATAATGTTGTATATAACCCAACAAGGAACCAACATAGACTAGAACTTTATGAGGGAAGTCATATAGGTACTATTGAAGTCATAAACTCTGTTGTTAACATGGCAAGGGAAAAAAAATGTAGGATTTTAATTTTGGGAGATTTTAATCATAATGAGATAGTTTGGGTAAATCTTGACCAACACAGTGGTGAGGACTCATTCGGGGCAAGATTCCTAGACAGGGTACAAGGGAATTTCCTACTCCAACATGTACTGTAACCCACGAGGGCTAGGGATGAGGGTGAGCCATCACTATTTGATCTACTGTTCTCATATAACGTGTTGGATATTGAAAAAAATTAGTATGAACCAACAGTTGGAAAGAGTGACCACTGTGTTGTTGATGGAGTATATCATTGAAGATGTTCTGCCTGACAGTAGAGACACTGAGGACATGAGGAGGAACTATTCAAAAGGAGATTACATCAAAATGAATGAGCTTTTTGTAGTTATTGACTGGAAGACCTTATTTTACAACAAATCTGTACAATAAATGTACGACATCTTTTGTGAGAAATATGGGAAGATAGTAGATTGCTGCATACAAGTCACCAAAGTAGGTGTAATTCATGCCAGAGTGAAATGGTTTGATAATGAGTGTAAAAGAGCTAAGGAGTGGAGAGACAAATGCTGGAAAAGGTATAAGAGGAGAAAAAACAAATGCCTGGCAAACCTAGAAAAGAGCAAGAAATGATTACCTAAGTGAAAGAAGAAAGGCAGAGAGAGAGACTATGAAAGGGACATCACCAGGAAGGCTAAGGAAAGTCCCAAGCTTTTCCACAGCTTAATCAGAGGAAAAATTAAGGTAAAAGAACAGGATTTATGGCTTAAGAGAGCGGATGGAAGCATCACTGAGACGAATGAAGAGATCTGCAAAGGAGTTTCAGTCAGTATATACAGTAGAAAATACCCCATCCCCTCAGAATGCAGGGATAGAAGCTCATGGGCCGGTATTAGAGCACATCATCCTTTCAGCCACAGAGGTATGCAAAGCGCTGATGGAGTTAGATGTCCATAAAGCTACAGGTCCTGATGATATTACCCCTCATGTTCTTAAAAAATGCAAACACTCAATATCAGTGGCACAAAGTATCATATTTAAAAAGTCACTGGAGTCAGGGGAGATTCCAAGATGCTGGAAACAAGCGAACGTGATACCTATCTTCAAAAAGGGAAGGAGAGATACAGGTCTAAACAATAGACCAGTTTCCTTGGCCTGCATAGTTTGCAAAGTTATGGAGAAAATACTAAGGAAACATATATTTCTTCATTTGGAATTCTTCAACTTTTTGTCAGTGAGACAACATGGCTTCAAAGAAGGTAGATCTACGGTAACAAACTTATTAGAATTTTATGATGAGGTAAGCCGTATCTTACAGGAAAGAAAGGGCTGGGCAGATTGCATATACCTGGACTTCCAGAAAGCATTTGACACTGTCCCACATGGGAGACTTATTAAGAAGCTGCAAGCATTGACTAGAATAGGTGGAAATGTCTTGGAATGGATAAAAACTTACTTAGAAGGTAGGGAACAGAGGATTAAAGTAAGAAACTCAGTGTCTGTGTGAAGAAGAGTTGGTAGTGGAGTTCCACAGGGTTTAATTTCAGTACCAATTTTGTTCCTTGCATATGTAAATGACCTACCTGTCTATAAATTCATTCATGAATATGTTTGCATATGATGCAAAGATTGCGAAAAAAGTAAGAAGGGAATAAGAGTAGAGAACGTCAGGAAGATTTAAATAGTATGCATTAGTGGTCAGAAAAGTGGCTAATGAAATTCAGTTCTTCAAAATGTAATGTAATGAGAATGGCTCCAAGTGCAAGAAGGCCCAAGCTTGACTACTCGGTGGCAGGAGTAAAACTTCAAGAGACAGAGAATGAGAGAGATATAGGAGTAAACATACTGGCAGATTTGTCTCAGAAATGCACATATACATGGCATAGCAAGGGCAGCATTTGCTTTCTTAGCTAATGTAAGGGTAGACTTCAGGCATATGGACAAGGAAATGTTCAGAAATATTTATTTAACCTATGTGAGGTCAAAACTTGAATATACGGCCACCTTTTGGAATCCACACTTGAAAAAGCACATAGTTAAGCTTGATAAAGTTCAAATACATGCCACGAAACTGGTGCCAGAAATACGCAATCTCATTTATGATGAGAGGCTGAGGGAATTAGACTTGCCATCACTCGAAGCTAGAAGATTTAGGAGGGATATGGTGACAAATATTAAATTCCTTTATGTTTATGATAGAGTGGATACGGATCGATATTTTGATAAGGCTGGCACTGGAAATAGAGTTTATAGTTTGAAGCTTTGTAAGAAAACTTCTTTGCAGGATGTAAAGAAGTACTTTTTTAGTTTAAGGGTAGTTGATAATTGGAATTCGCTAAGCGAGGAGATAGATAATGCTAATTCAATCCGTAGTTTTGAGGAAAAGTATGATAAGTATCACTAAGTACAAAATAGAACCGATCAGGGGACGGGAAGATACGAACTTTGGGCTCTTTCCCGTAAGAACAATTAGGTAATCACAATTAAGTAATCACAATTAAGTAATCACACACACACACACACACACACACACACACACACACACACACACACACACACTCACACACACACACACACACACACACACACACACACACACACACACACACACACACACACACACACACACACACACACAAAGGGGAGATAAAGAAGATAATGACAGAAGATCAGGGGATGGGGCCTCATTAAGATTGTTATACACAAATGCTGATGGATTAGCTGGTAAGGCAGTAGAATTAAAAGATAGGATTCACAACAGTAAGGCAGATATAGTAGCAATTACAGAGACTAAGTTGAGTGAGGACATAAACAGTGTCACAGTTTTTCCTAAGGGCTTCAGAATACTAAGGGTCGAAAGATCTGAGAGGACTGGTGGAGGGATAGCACTGCTCATAAGTGAGAGGATTCAAGTTGAAGAGATAAACTTGGCTATAGAAAGTGAGTTCAGGGAATTTCTTGTTGCTCGCATAAATACTGGGTCAGAGAGCATTATAATAACTGTTGTATACAACCCACCAAGGAACCAAAATAGGCTTGAAATTTATGAGGAAAGTCATATAGGTACGATTGAAGTCATAAACTCAGTTGTTAACATGGCGCGGGAGAAAAAATGTAGGATTTTGATTATGGGAGACTTTAATCATAAAGAGATAGATTGGATAAATCTTGACCCACACAGTGGTGAGGACTCCTTTGGGGCAAGATTCCTAGATTGCGTACAAGGGAATTTCCTACACCAACATGTAATGGAACCAACAAGAGCCAGGGGTGGGGATGAGCCATCACTACTTGATCTGGTGTTCACAGATAATGTGTTGGATATTGAAAATATTGAGTATGAACCACCAATTGGAAAGAGTGACCACTGTGTGTTGTTGATGGAGTATATCATTGAAGACATTCTTCCTGAGAGTAGAGGCACTGAGGACATGAGGAGGAACTATCAGAAAGGAGATTACATCAAAATGAATGAGCTTTTTGCAGTTATTGACTGGAGAACCTTATTTTACAACAAATCTGTACAAGAAATGTATGACATCTTTTGTGAGAAATATGGGAAGATTGTAGATTGCTGCATACCTGTCACCAAAGTAGGTGTAATTCATGCCAGAGAGAAATGGTTCGATAATGGGTGTAAAAGAGCTAAGGAGTGGAGAGACAAATGCTGGAAAAGGTATAGGAGGAGAAAAAACATAAATGCCTGGCAAACCTACAAAAGAGCAAGAAATGACTACCTAAGTAAAAGGAGAGAGGCAGAGAAAGATTATGAGAGGGACATCACCAGGAAGGCGAAAGAAAATCCCAAGCTTTTCCACAGCTTTATCAGAGGAAAACTGAAGGTAAAAGAACAGGTTTTAAGGCTAAAGAGAGCGGATGGAAGCATCACTGAGACGGACGAAGAGATCTGCAAAGAATTGAACAAGGAGTTTCAGTCAGTATTTACAGTAGAAAATACCCCACCCCCTCAGATTGCAGTGATAGAAGCTCAAGGGCCGGTATTAGAGAACATCAACCTTACAGCCACAGAGGTATGCAAAGCGCTGATGGATTTAGATGTTCATAAAGCTACAGGTCCTGATGACATATCCCCTCATGTGCTTAAAAAATGCGCAAACACAATATCAGTGGCACTAAGTATCATATTTAAGGAGTCATTGGAGTCGGGGGAGATTCCAAGATGCTGGAAACAAGCAAATGTGATACCTATCTTCAAAAAGGGAAGGAGGGATACGGCTCTGAACTATAGACCAGTTTCCTTGACCAGCATAGTTTGCAAAGTTATGGAGAAACTACTAAGGAAACATATCTCTCTTCACTTGGAATCCTTCAACTTTTTGTCAGTGAGGCAACATGGCTTCAGAGAAGGAAGATCAACAGTAACAAACTTATTAGAATTTTATGATGAGGTAAGCCAAATCTTACAGGAAAGAGAGGGCTGGGCAGATTGCATATTCCTAGACTTCCAGAAAGCGTTTGACACTGTTCCACATGGGAGACTTATTAGGAAGCTGCAATCAATGGCTAGAATAGGTGGAAATGTCTTGGAATGGATAAAAACTTACTTAGAAGGAAGGGAACAGAGGGTTAGAGTAAGACACTCAGTGTCTGAATGGAGAAGAGTTAGTAGTGGAGTTCCACAGGGTTCAGTTTTAGGGCCACTTTTGTTCCTTGTATATGTAAATGACCTACCAGAGTCTGTAAATTCATTCATGAATATGTTTGCAGATGATGCAAAGATTGTGAAGAAAGTAAAAAACGAGAACAATGGTAGAGAACTTCAGGAGGATCTAAATAATCTGCATGAGTGGTCAGAAAAGTGGCTAATGAAATTCAATACCTCAAAATGTAAGGTAATGAGAATGGGTACAAGTGCAAGAAGGCCCAAGCTTGACTACTCGGTGGCTGGAGTACAACTTCAGGAGACAGAAAATGAGAGAGATCTAGGAGTAAACATATTGGCAGATTTGTCTCCAGAAATACATATAAATGGCGTAGTAAGGGCAGCATATGCATTCTTATCAAATGTAAGGGTAGCCTTCAGGCACATGGACAAGGAAATGTTCAGAAATATTTATGTAACCTATGTGAGGCCAAAACTCGAATATGCAGCCCCCTTTTGGAATCCGCACTTGAAAAAGCACATAGCTAAGCTTGAAAAAGTTCAAAGACATGCCACGAAACTGGTGCCAGAAATACGCAATCTCGGTTATGATGAGAGGCTGAGGGAATTAGACCTGCCATCACTCGAAGCTAGAAGAGTAAGGGGGGATATGGTGACGGTCTTTAAATTCCTTCATGGTTATGATAGAGTGGATAGGGATCGATATTTCGATATGGCTGGCTCTAGAACTAGAGGTCATAGTTTGAAGCTTCGGAAGAAAACTTGTTTGCAGGATGTAAGGAAATACTTTTTCAGTGTAAGAGTAGTTGATAATTGGAATTCGCTAAGCGAGGAGGTAGTTAATGCTACCTCAATCCATAGTTTTAAGGACAGGTATGATAAGTATCACTAAGTCTAAAAATGGAACCGATCAGGAGACGGGAAGATACGAGCTTTGGGCTCTTTCCCGTAAACACAATTAGGTAATCACAATTAGGTAATCACACACACACACACACGGCCTCATATCACAGGTACTGTGTGAAAATTTGTAGTTCGCGGATTGGTCGGTGCAATGATTGCTTCTTCCCATCTACTTCCAGACTCTGGAACTCTCTTCCTCCTTCTGTCATTCCTAACCCTTATGACCTTTCATCCTTCAAAAAGCAGAACTATTCTTAATTTCAGAACCTAGCCCTCCATATCTCTGGGTCCTCTGTACTTTGACTGCTTTTTCTGTCTGTCGTTTTCTTTCTTTGTGTGACATTAAGTCATCTCTGCCTTGTCCTTAATCTTTTTGATTTCCTACGTCTTCGCATTTTCTCGTGCCCGGGTCATTAGTGATGAGGACAGTTGTTGCCTGTAACGGTGTCACACTCATAAAACACACACACACACACACACACACACACACACACACACACACACACACACACACACATATATATATATATATATATATATATATATATATATATATATATATATATATATATATATGAATCATTTTTTACCCCGACCGGGACTCGAACCTAGGACTTATGATTAGTAAGTCAAGGCGCTACCACTACACCACAGAAGGTTAAAAGGAATCCAACCTTATAGCTTATATCTGCTATACTTAGGAATGAACGCATTCTAACTGAATGCCACTATGTTCATATTACAGATTCCCCAACCTCACTCGTGGCTTCATTTTAGCATTTAATTCAATTCCCAATCTCATTCGGGCCATGAAATTATCAAATAAGCACATTACATATGTGAAAACATGAATCATTTTTTACCCCGACCGGGACTCGAACCTAGGACTTATGATTAGTAAGTCAAGGCGCTACCACTACACCACAGAAGGTTAAAAGGAATCCAACCTTATAGCTTATATCTGCTATACTTAGGAATGAACGCATTCTAACTGAATGCCACTATGTTCATATTACAGATTCCCCAACCTCACTCGTGGCTTCATTTTAGCATTTAATTCAATTCCCAATCTCATTCGGGCCATGAAATTATCAAATAAGCACATTACATATGTGAAAACATGAATCATTTTTTACCCCGACCGGGACTCGAACCTAGGACTTATGATTAGTAAGTCAAGGCGCTACCACTACACCACAGTGGGAGATGGAAATGAGAGAGAGATTACAAGAGAGGAGGTGAAAAGAGTATTGTATGAAGCGAAAGCAGGTAAAGCACCTGGAATGGATGGTGTGAGAGCGGAGATGTTGAAAGCAGGGGGTGTGACTTCATTGGAATGGTTAGTGAGAATGTTTAATATATGCTTTATGTTGTCATTGGTGCCAGTGGAATGGGTGATTGCCTGTATAGTGCCCCTATACAAAGGTAAGGGAGATATGTATGAATGCAGTAATTTTAGGAGTATAAGTTTGTTGAGTGTGGTAGGAAAGGTGTATGGTAGGATACTGATTAATAAGATTAAGGATAAGACAGAATATGTGATCGCGGAAGTGCAGAGTGATTTTAGGAGAGGTAGAGGTTGCATAGATCAGATTTTTATAGTTAGGCAGTTATGTGAGAAATATTTAGCAAAGGGTAAGGCTGTGTATTTTGCATTTTTGGATCTGGAGAGAAAGCATATGATAGAGTTGATAGAGAGGCTATGTGGAATGTTTTGAGATTATATGGAATCAAGGGTAAATTGTTG
>JAXCGZ010020026.1:0-7500 GCA_037179515.1 Halocaridina rubra
ATATATATATGCACAGTCACACATTCATATATATATATATATATATATATATATATATATATATATATATATATATATATATATATATATATATATATATATATATATATATATATATATATATATATATATATATATATATATATATATATATATATATATATATATATATATATATATATATATATATATATATATATATCTATATATATATATCATATATATATATATATATATATATATATATATATATATATATATATATACATATATATGCGTGTGTGTGTGCGTGTGTATCGTAATTTTGGCATGCAGATGTACTAAATTTATATAATAATTTTACTAGCCAAATATCTGAGAGATTTCAACTTGCTTTTTGCATCACCTGTAAATATCTGTTAATTTGTTATTTGTTTCATACATTATAAGACATTTCCATTTAAGCAAATAATCATTCTCTCTCTCTCTCTCTCTCTCTCTCTCTCTCTCTCTCTCTCTCTCTCTCTCTCTCTCTCTCTCTCTCTCTCTCTCTCTCTCTCTCTCTCTCTCTCTCTCTCTCTCTCTCTCTCTCTCTTATATATATATATATATATATATATATATATATATATATATATATATATATATATATATATATATATATACAACATCAAAGAATAGCCCCAATGTATTTCCTGCGTGTCGTAAGAGGCGACTAAATGTGGTCGGGGCGAGGGGCCTGGGAATCCCCCCCTTGTATTAACCTCTCGCGAGACGTCAAAGAAGAAAGGCAATAGAGGGGAGAATAGCTTCTCCCTAAACTCTAGTTTTGGGGTGTCTAAATGTGCGTGGTTGTAGTACGATAGAGAGCAAAAGATGTGAAATTGGATATATGTTTGGTAGGAGGAGGATGGATATATTGGCATTGTGTGAGACGAAGATGAAAGGAAAAGGAGAAGTGGCATTTGGTGATGTGACAGGTAGGGTGTCTGGAGTTGAAAGGGGGAGAGCGAGAAAAGGTGTGGCATTATTGCTGAGTGAATGGATGGTAAATAAGGTAGTGGAATGGAAAGAAGCGTCATCTAGGCTGGTGTGGGTAAGGGCTAGGATAGGTAGGGAATGTTGGGCTTTTGTTAGTGCGTATGGGCCAGGATGTGAGAGAAGTGAGGAAGAGCGGGATGAATTCTGGAATGAGTTAACTAGGTGTGTGGATGGTCTGACTAGAAGGAACTATGTAGTTGTGCTGGGTGACTTGAATGCCAGAGTGGGTGATGGAGAGGTAGGAGGTGTTGTAGGAAAGTATGGGGTACCAGGTGGGAATGAGAGTGGCGAGAGACTGTTAGATATGTGTGTGAAGCAAGAGTTGGTGATATGTAATAGTTTTTTCAAGAAGTTACTAAATAAGTATACATGGATGAGAGTGGCAAATGGAAGAGAGAAAGAAAGAGCATTGATGAATTATTAGTTGGTAGCAAAGAGAATGATTGGTAGAGTGAAAGATGTGCATGCATTTAGGGGCGTGGATGCTGGATTGTCTGATCATTTTTTGGTTGAAGCAAAAGTGGAATTAGCAAAAGAGTGGGGAAATAGAGTGGGGGGATGTAGAAGGGAAATGGTGAAGGTGGAAGAGTTGAAAAAATCAGAGAAGAGACAGGAATATCAGGACAGGTTGGAAGTAGCATATAACAGGGTGAAAGAAAGAGAAGTTGGGGGAGTTAGAGGAGGAATGGGGGTTGATAAAAGAATGTTTTGTGGGACATGCAAGTGATGTGTGTGGAAAGAGGTTTGTTGGAGGTGGCATGAGGAGGAGGGGCAGCGAGTGGTGGAATGAAGGGGTGAAAATGAAGGTGGAAGAGAAAAAGATGGCTTTTGAGGAATGGCTGCAGTGTAAAAGTAGGGAGAAGTATGAAAGATATAGGGAGAAAAATGTTGAAACCAAGCGGAAGGTAGAGGAAGAGAAGAGGCTGGCAAATGTTAGGAGGGGACAGGATTTTAGTAGGTCATATAAGGAGAATAAAAAGAAGTTTTGGAAAGAAGTGAAGAGAGTAAGGAAGGGTGGATCGAGGATGGAAGAGACAGAGAAAGATGTGAATGGACAGATGTTAAAAGGGAATGTTGAGGAAGGTAGAGAGACAGCTATAGTGGCAGTGGGGTGTGTTCAAGTGCCAGTAATGGGAGATGAAAATGAGAGAGAGATTACAAGAAAGGAGTTGAAAAGGGCATTGTATGAAGAAAAAGCAGGTAAAGCACCTGGAATGGGTGTGTGAGAGCGGAGATGTTGAAAGAAGGGGGTGTGACTGCACTGGAATGGTTAGTGAGAGTGTTTAATATATGCTTTATGTTGTCATTGGTGCCAGTGGAATGGGTGACTGCTTGTATAGTGCCCCTATACAAAGGTAAGAGAGGTGTGTATGAATGCAGTAATTTTAGGGGTATAAATTTGTTGAGTGTGGTTGGAAAAGTGTATAGTAGGATACTGATTAATAGGATTAGGGATAAGACAGAAAATGTGGTCGTGGAAGTGCAGAGTGGTTTTAGGAGAGTTAGAGGTTGTATAGAACAGATTTTTATAGTTAGGCAGTTATGTGAGAAATAATTAGCAAAGGGTAAGGATGTATTTTGCATTTTTGGATCTGGAGAAAGCGTATGATAGAGTTGGTAGAGAGGCAATGTTGAATGTTTTGAGGTTATATGGAATTGATGGTAAACTGTTGAATGCAGTGAAGAGTTTGTATGAGGGCAGTAAAGCTTGTGTTAGGGTAGGGAATGAAGTGAGTGAGTGGTTTCCAGTGAGTGTGGGACTGAGACAGTGATGTGCGATGTCACCATTGCTGTTCAATTTGTATATTGATGGAGTCGTAAAAGAGGTGAATGAACGAATTTGTGGTCGAGGTTTGAGAATGGTAGATGGGATTGATAATGAGTGGGAGCTGAATCAGTTGCTGCTTGCAGATGATACTCTGGTGGTGGCAGCTGTGTCAGTTAGTGTCAGAATTTGGAATGGTGTGTGAGAGAAGGAAGTTGCGACTGATTGTGGGAAAGAGTAAGATTATGAGTTGTACAAGAAATGAGGATTGTGCTGGATTGAATGTTATGTTGAATGGAGAGACCCTTAAGCAAATTGATTACTTTAAGTATTTAGGCTCGGTTATAGCTGCAAATGGTGGAGTGGAAGAAGATGTGTTTCACAGAGTGAATGAAGGATGTAAAGTGTTGGGTGCGTTGAAAGGAGTGATGAAGAATAGAGGGTTGGAAATGAATGTTAAGAAAGTTTTGTATGAGAAAGTGGTTGTGCCAACTGTGATGTATGGATCAGAGTTATGGGGTATGAAAGTAAGTGAGAGATGGAAACTAAATGTGTTTGAGATGAAATGCCTGAGGAGTATGATTGGTGTATCTCGGTTGGATAGGGTTAGGAATGAAGTGGTGAGAGCAAGAAAGGGTGTAAGGAAAGAATTTGCAGCCAGAGTAGATATGAATGTTCTGAGATGGTTTGGCCATGTAGAAAGAATGGATGATGAGAGACTGCTGAAATAGGTAAAGAATGCGAGAGTTGATGGGTTAAATGCTAGAGGGAGGCCTAGACAGATGGAGTTAGGAAAACCGTGAATGATAGGAGGATGGATGTGAAGGAAGCAAGTGTGCGTGCTAGGAATAGGAATGAGTGGCAAGCGATTGTGACGCAGCTCTGATGGGCATCTGCTGTTACCGCAGGGCTGCATCTTACAGAGGTAGCCCTGTGGTAGGGGCAGTAGGGGAGTTGGCATTCATGAAGCGACACAGGTTGTGAAAGAGCCGGGAGAATGTGCTGTGGCACTCCAGCAGAGCCATCTGAACAGTCACTAGCTCCCTCGCAATTGCCCATAGAGCAAAGTAATTCCCTTATTGGTTCTTTTTTTAATGTCGGCTACCCTCTAATTGGGAGAAACAGGCAAGGTAAATAGAATATATATATATATATATATATATATATATATATATATATATATATATATATATATATATATATATATATATATATATATATATTATATATATATATATATATATATATATATATATATATATATATATAGATATATATATATATATATATATATATATATATATATATATATATATATATATATATATATATATATATATATATATATATATATATATATATATTCCCCTTGAGGGAGGAGACTAGAATAGTTCCTCCATGTTCTCCTGGATGTTGTAAGAGTCGACTAACTGTGGCAAATTGAAGGGACAGGGAATCCCCTCCTCTGTGTTTATATATATATATATATATATATATATATATATATATATATATATATATATATATATATATATATATATATATATATATATATATATATAATTCCCCATGAGGGAGGGGGATAGAATACTTCTTCCATGTTCCCCTGCATGTTACAGAAGTCGACTAAATTGGGCAAAGCAAAGGACTGGGAATCCCGTCCTCTGTATCATATTCCTACAAACAATCAAGAGACATGGAGTATTTTGGCAGGAAAGATCCAGCAAGAATTCTAGTAATTGGGTCTCTGAATGCATGTAGTAGTGGTGAAAGTAAAAGTAAGATGGAGAAGATAGGAAGTATGTTTGTATAGGGAAAGTTGCAGGTGCTTGCTCTGAATAAGACTAAGATGAAAGGGAATGGTGAGGTGACATTTGCCAGTGTAGTAAGTAGGGTGTCTGGAGTTGAGTGAGGGCGAAGAAGAGAGGGAGTGACTCTGTTGTTAAGTGAAGAGATGAGTAGGTGTGTGGTGGAATGGAAGGAAGACTCATCTCAAAAAATAGTGGATAAAATGAGACTGGAAACGAGGTTTGAGCGTTTATGAGCGCATATGACCCTAGAGTAAAAGAAGCGAAGAAGAAAGAGAAGAATTTTGGATGAAACTGAATGAGTGTGTGGAAGACGTGGGAATGAATGTGAATGTGTTGTTGATGGGAGATTTGAATGCTAGAGAAGGAAATGAGCCCGTGGATGGTGTGATTGGAAAGTATGGAATACCTGTTAAGAATGAGTTTGGAAAGGAAATGAGAGATATATGCATTAAGAGATATTTACTTTCCAATACAGTATTTAAAAAGAAAGATGGGTACATGTACACATGGGTCAGAGTATATAATAGAAGAGTAGATGACAGAGCATTAATGGATAATGTTGTGGTGGACAGAGTGGTCATTGAAAGAGAATTGGATGCGAATGTACTGAGAGGAGCTAGCGGTGGAGTATCTGATCATTATCAAGTCTAAAGTAGAATGAGAGTGGGAGAAATGTGGAAAAAGAGGAGAAGTGAGAGAGGAAGAGAGGTGCTAAATTGAGTAAACTGAAAAAGCAAGAGAAAACTGTGAGAATAAGGCTACTCTGAGGAATGTGTGGAATGAAGTGAAAGAGATAGTGGGGAAAGGAGTGGAAGATGAATAGGGTTGTTTTTAGGAGGAATTTTTGAAGTGTTCAGAAGGAGACTAACAGATGGAAGGAAAAGAAAAGGTTATGAAAGGTAGAAAGAGCAGGTGATTGAAATAACTGCTGAAAAGAAGCAGACATTTGAAGTATGGTTGCAGTTAGGAAATGTAGAGGCATATGAAAGCCACAGTGCAAAGAGGAGGTTAGCTGCTTGCATGGTGAGGGAGGCAAAGACAGCATTGGATGTTAGGTGGGATAGATGCTTGTCTGAAAATTTAGAAAGAAATAAAAAGATGCTTCAGAAGGAAGTGAAAAGCGTGAGGAAAGGTGAGTCTGGTAGGGAGGAGAGAGTGAGAGGAGCAATTGGGCAATTGCCAGTAGATGAAAAAAAGGGTGAGAGAGTGATGGGCAGAGTATTTCTAGAATCTGCTAATTGAGGAAGATGATTTGGAGGCAGAGATTGTGGCTGTGGGAAATAAATGAAGAATGCCAGTGTTTGGTGATGAAAACGATGGAGGAATAAGAAGGAGCGGGTACAATTGACACTGATAGCAAAAGAAACAGATTAAGCACCAGAGATAGATGGGTGTGATGCAGATGCTTGTCAAACAGTGGGAAGGCTTTAGCTAAATGGCTGGTTAGGTTGTTGAATGTATGTTCCAGGAAAAGGAGGAACCCAGGTGATAGGAGGAGTGCATGTTTGATTCAATTTCATAAAGGGAAAAGAGATTTAGGAAAGTAACTGAAACTGATTGGAGCAGAGCAGTGTGGGTTCAGGAAAGAAAGGGTTCAAGTGTATCAGGTGTTTGTGGTAAGACAGATGTGTGAAAAGTTCTTAGAGAAAGGTAGGGACACTTTTTTGGGCTTTTATGTACATAGAAAAAGTGTATGAGAGGTTGATAGACAAGCGTTGTGGAGTGTGTTGTGACTGTATGGAATAATTGGAGGTTGTTGAATGTGGTGAAGAGTTTTTACATGAATAATAGATCATGGGTGAGAGTTGGGAATGGTACAGGTGATTGGTTTGAGGTGAATGTAGGGTTACACCAAGGTTGTGTAATGTTGCCATAGTTGCTTAATGTGTATATGGATGGAGTAGTAAGGGAGGTAAATGAAAGAATATTAGGAAAAGGTTTGGAATTAGTGGGTGAGTATGGAAGGTTGTGGAAGTTGAAACAATTGAAATTCGTGGATGGGACAGCACTGGTGGCTGATGCTGAGAATGAACTGAATCATTTGGTGGGTGGGTATGTTAGGGTGTGTGAAAGAAGGAAGTTGCAGGAGAATATTGGTAAAAGTAAAGTCATGCAATGCACAAGGTGTGCTAATGTTGGATGATTGAATGCAGGAGTGAATGGGGAGTTGCTTAAAGAAGTTGTGAGTTTAAATATGTAGTGTCACATGAAGCAAGGAATAGACGAGTGGCTGCAGAGGTATGTCATAGAGTGACGGAGGCGAGTAATTGTCTAGCTGGATTGAAAAGTATGATGAAAAATAGTTATTTGGTAATGAAGGGAAAGGGAATGATATATGAAGGTGTAATTGTGCCAACAGCATTGTATGGAGCAGAGACTTGGAATGCAATGAAGGATGAAAGGAGCAGTTGAATGTAATGGATATGAGGTGTTTGAGATGTATGACTGATGTATCTAGAATAGATAGGGTAAGATATGAGGTTGTCAAGAACAGAATGGGTGCTGAATGAAAGCCGTCGGATAGGTTAGAGCAAAGAGTGTTGAGTTTGTTTGGACACATGGAAAGAGTGAGTGATGAATGGAGAGACTGTGGAGTGCCGAGAATTGGAATTAGGTCAAGAAGGAGACCTAGCATGAGTTGGAGGGATGGCGTGAAAAGAGCACTGAATGCAAGTGGAATGTCAGTGGAGCAGAGAGGAAAGCATGCAAGAGACAGGGATGAGTGGAAAAATACTTTGTATAGGTGACACGAGCTAAATAGATATTTAGTACCTGCTAGCCCAGTGAACTGGGATGGAGGGGTGTGAGAGGGGTTGCCAAGAAATGAAGCAGTAGGGTTAAACCAGCTGTGGGTGCCGGGTCTCACTGTAGAATATCCTTGGCCATAAGGGAGGTGACCCAAGT
>JAXCGZ010020026.1:12500-17500 GCA_037179515.1 Halocaridina rubra
TATTATCTAAAACGAAAATATTTTTCTTTGTTTTCATAAAAGTTGAATGACAATAACCTATTGGCAAGGTGAAGCTGATATTATAATTCTACTAATAACATTCAGCTTTTTGAGATTCACCGCTTCAGTACAATTAGCATAATTAGTCCTGCCATCTTTAACTATTATTCACTTCCATTCTCTATATAATACTCTTGAGAAGGTACTAACACAATTTCTACTTAGAATTCAAGCATTCATTAATAAGAGTTACGGGCGTAGTTTTGAGGACCGTTTAGTAGGTTAGGCGATCAATATAATTAATATTGTTTTTATTCAAGTGCAAACTAGTTAAAACATTAGGCCACCATTAACTCCTCACAATTCATGGTTTATTCACTGAGATATCCGATACATCAGTAATATATATATATATATAAATATATATATATATATATATATATATATATATATAATATATATATATATATATATATATATATATATATATATTCATTTAAATAATTTTCCAAGCTAAACTCCAATGAACTAATCTTATTATATAAAAAGGGATCCTGATTTCTACAATATTCTTTCTATTCTTATTCCACTTTTTTCTTCCCATATCATCATCATTTCCTTACTCGTCATCATTTATTTACGCGAATTCTCGTGTCCAAAATGACCGACATAAAAAAATATGCTTTCAAGGAATTTCAAAAAATGCTTTCCAAATGAAGAGTGATGTAAATGTCGTTTCCAGTGATTCAAGAATTTTATTTCCCTTATGTGGATTCTCTCTCTCTCTCTCTCTCTCTCTCTCTCTCTCTCTCTCTCTCTCTCTCTCTCTCTCTCTCTCTCTCTCTCTCTCTCTCTCTATATATATATATATATATATATATATATATATATATATATATATATATATATATATATATATATATATATATATATATATATATATATATTTACATATATATATATATATATATATATATATATATATATATATATATATATATATATATATATATATATATATATATATACATATATTTGTTTTGACAGACGATAAAAGCAGCTTGGTATTATAATGTTTTATTCATACTGTCTCTTAGCAAGCTTCACAAATGCTTCATTCTTCATATGCTTAAAAAGCAAACCCTATTGAAATATATATGCCACTTGGCTGTACTTGTTTTTCCTTTCTTTTTTGACAATTGGCTTAGAAAGCTGTATTTCGGTCTTTTTCTAGCTGGGTAACTGCTTTGCCTACTGCTGATCTCCACGCTATTTTGTCCTCTTTTCTATGTTCCCATTGCCTCTAGTCAATGTGGCATTTGATCATGTTGTTCTTGCATGTGTTTTCGAATCTTAGTTTTGGTTTTCCTCTCGATCTTGCTCTTTGTACTAGCTCATCAAACAGCAGCTGCTTGGGAATACGGCTGTCTTCCATTCTATTGATGTGTCTCAGCCACCTGAGTCTTTTCTTGCATAGGATGGACATTATGCTTAGGAGTTGTGGTCGATAAAGGACTTCTGTATTTGTGATTTAATTTTGCCCTTTGATATCCAAGTTCTTTTGGAGACATCTCAGATGGAAAGTACATTAAGTGTGCCGAGGACGCTTGCTTCATAAATCATAAATTTTGGTCTTCCTTGTAATCACATTGCTATTGCATGCTTTCTTTGTGAGCTTCCCATTTGTAGTTGATGGTTTACTAATTCTGATCATTATTTCTTCATCCAGGGACATAGAGGAAGTTATTGTAAATCCGAGGTAACAGAATATTTTGAAAGCGCCAAGTGATTTATTGTCTACTATTATGTTACCTGGAGCAGAGTATGTTCTTTTTTTTATTCTTTTATGAGTGTGACACCGGGACAGGCAAGAAAACTGCTTTCACCCTGAGATGACGATAGATGCGCATTATGAAGGAAGATAGGTTTAAGACTTAGGAAAATAGAAGTGGGAAGAGAGTTACAGAGTCTGGAAGTGGATGAGAAAAAGCAGTTGCTGCCCTAACCAATCCTTGAGCTACAAATCACTTAGTATCTGTAAGACAAGGCCGCTCAGAGAGTGCAACGTGGCCTCAGCAGCGGGGGGAGGGATGTTGCTCGCCAACTCATACTAGCAGCGATGGAGGTAGAAACAACAGAAAAGAGAAAAGGATGATACCTTACGGTGAAGACATAGAGAATATAGATTAGAAGTAAGAGAATGGTCAATGATGAGTCTGATTGCCTTATATTTAATCTTATCAAGGAGATAAGTATAAGAAGAAGCACCGTAATGTTGATTTACTGTAGGCAATGAGTACCGCATCAAGAGTGAAGAGAAGATCCCTGATACTGGATGTCTGAGTTTTATTTTTTCCTTTCAAATGAGCCAAATTGAATGAAGAACGATCCATCCTTCGGTGATGAAAAACCTCACCGAAAGATTTTGCAGAACAATATATTACACGCCAAAGAGGGTGCGTACCAGGACACACCCTTGCTTAACTCCACTCCCGATATCAAACCTGTCACATGTGGAATAAGAAAACTATTATGAGTTGGGATGTGTGGGAGGACATCCGATTCTGTCAAGTATCATATACAGTCCTGATCAACAGAGAGTGTCGCTGGCTTTGGTCAAATCCACAAAATACATGTGAAATGGCTTTCCCTACTCACAGCATTTCTCCTGCAGTTAGCGTAGAGAGGATTTCATGTCCATGGTTGATCTACTGAACCTGAAACCACGCTGACTATCCGGGAGTACTCTTTCTGTCAGTATCTGAAGACCAGCAAAGAGATGCCTCTATAGTTGTATCAGTCTCCTCTGTCCCCCTTGTTCTTGTACAGTGTCATGGTGTTTGCATCTTTCATTTCATGTGGAACTTCACCCTCTCTTCAAGTATCAGGTGTAGTAGAAAGGCATTCTTGTGTTTCTTTAGTAACTCAGATGTAATGCTGTTGCTACAGGTGACTTGGCATTTGAAAGCTCGTCAATAGCTAGGGCCAATTCATCTACTGTAGGTTCATTTTCCAGTTTTGTCATCTGTGGAAAAAGAGAATGGTGTTCTCCACACTTTCATTTACTGTCCTTGTTTGGGAATAACGATTTGAAAAGAGCTTTATTCATCTATCCATTTTCTGCTTTTTATTAACAATCAAAGTGGCGCAATGTTAGTGATATGTGGACCAAAGGCAATTCATATCTTTTCACACATGGTCCTGATGTCTGATGTCTCTAAGACCATCTATATGTGTGAACACAGGTTTTCTCCATAGTCATTGCACAATGACATGCTTCCTTTTGCAACTTGGCCTTTGAACTCCTTAGTAGATTTACTGTGGTCAGTTAAGGCGTCTTGTTGAAACTCAGGAAAGCCTTTTGATTTGACTCTATGAGTAGCATCAGAATTGAAGAAATGGCTTCAAGTCAGTCTTCAGTTGAAGCTCTTGAAGTCCAAAATGCTGCAGTCTCATACATGACAGTCTTAAAACAGGTCAACGTCTCGTCTGGGGAGAGAAATTATAGTTATTGTATCTACTCATTAAACAGTTTACTGAAAGCTTTATTTAGATCAGGAATTCTTTTCTTCCTTGTGCTTAATATGGGTTTGCTCAGTTTCTTTGCTTTGTGGATTTTCTTGGCTAAGATTTCGGTCATTGTAATGGCAAGCAGACGATCGGTGTCACAGTCTACACTGCAGCATGATATTGAGAATTTGACTGTATTGTGATAAGGCCTCGAATGAAATCAATGTCAAGCTGATACCAATGGCCAGATCTAGGATGAGGCCATGAATTTTTGTGACAGTCTTCGCAATTCTGGAGATATATATATATACATATATATACATATATATATATATATATATATATATATATATATATATATATATATATATATATATATATATATATATATACGTCTAAATATCACAAAAATATTAACACAAGACATACAGATGAATAAAGGAATGCTACTAAGGATTAATGTAAAGACAGAGTGCTGAGATCTTTCAGACTATGCATTAGTCCATCTTCAGAACAACAGTAGCCCTTACGATAGACTAATGTACAGTTTGAAAGATCTCTATACTCTGCCGTTTCAATATTCCTTCGAAGCATTAATCTATTCATATATATATATATATATATATATATATATATATATATATATATATATATATATATATATATATATATATATATATATGTATATCTGGTATATTTCTCAAATCAATTGCTCGAAAGCAAAGTGCTTGAAGACAATCGCTGGAAAAAATATTCCTCGAACTATCAATCACTCGAAAGATAGATGGCTCGAAAGCCGATATTCATTCTTTAAACTACCCAATAGACAAATTGCTCGAAAGCCGATATTAGATGAAGTTAAGTTAGGTTTTTATTTACTTACAAAAAATTAGTTTTTTATTATGTAATGAACTTTGTTTATCTTGGGGATAGTTTTTGAAGGACTGCTTTTCGAGCAATCTGTCTTTCGATCAACTGATAGTTCGCGAAACAATTTCTCGAGCAATTAGCTTTCGAGCAATTAATTTCGAGAAATTTATCTGGATTCATAATATAAAATATATATATATATATATATATATATATATATATATATATATATATATATATATATATATTTGTATGTATGTGTGTGTCTGTGTGTGTGTATGTTGTGTGTGTGTGTGTGTGTGTGTGTGCAACTTATCTTCCACCACGAATGAAAAAATGATTGGAAGAAATACAGATAAAAGAATGAGGCAAATGATACTTTGAACCTCACTTGGACAGAAATCAACTATTGCGAAGGAACACATTTATTATTACTTAATAAGTGTATAAAACTTATTCTCCTGCAAAATACGTATATACATGGATGGATATCCATTGCATTTACAACAAAGAGAATGTGTGATTTTTTTCATTGTTGTTTAAATAAAGCATAAAGATAAACAAAATTTGAAGACATTTTATCCCAGGCAGGTATTCGAGCATCTTTTGACATATGTTAA
>JAXCGZ010020026.1:22500-25321 GCA_037179515.1 Halocaridina rubra
CATGAAAAAGAAAGCAAATAGAAACAGAGATAGTGAGGGTTGTGACTTATCAACTGTGGAGATATAAAGAAGAGATGTATAACGAATAAGCCAGAATATATTGAGCTGATGTAGGCATAGGGAAAGACCATTACTGAAGGAAGACTTAACATGGAGCTGTCCTATTTAATTCCAAAAGACCTACAGCATATTCTGTTCTTATAGCTATCTGTTGTTTTTGCTTATTTTGGAATTCATTTTTGAAAGCACTAGGGATTTAAAAGTAGTGCGTGCGATGTATGCAGGCGGTTAAAACAATACTGACAACAACAAAAAATGAGCCCTCCACGATAGTGGCAAAAAAAAATTTACTTTTGTAGTCAGGAATTGTCTTTTGTTGTGTCCTTTGTGTGTCACTACACTAAGCTTTTTTATTTTATATTTACAATGTCATTTTTTGTTTTATAGTTTTTGGGTTGCTCCAATATATATTGTTGTATCTCTCCCCACGGGTATTAGGAGAGACCTACGGGTATATGTATATTGAAAAGAATGATTTTCTTTTTACTCTGCACATTCTTTTATCGCTCTTTTAGGCGTTTGTGCGTTTGCTTTTGCTTGCAATTGTATTTATATTTCTATGCTTGTTTTTAGTGTACACATGTTTGCATATGCACATTTATTATTTAATTGCATATATGTTGGAATTCTTATTACCTGAAAAGCAAAGTGGGATTTTCACCCATATTTTCACCTGATTTTTCACCAATAAAATATACCAGTAAGTTTGTTCACTGGATAACTGAGTGCGCGCGCGCGCGCGTGTGTGTGTGATTACCTAATTGTGATTACCTAATTGTGTTTACGGAAAGAGCCCAAAGCTCGTATCTTCCCGTCTCCTGATCGGTTCATTTAGACTTATATGGAAGGACCATTACTAAGTGTGTGTGTGTGTGTGTGTGTGTGTGTGTGTGAGAGAGAGAGAGAGAGAGAGAGAGAGAGAGAGAGAGAGAGAGAGAGAGAGAGAGAGAGAGAGAGAGAGAGAGAGAGAGAGAGAGAATTTTAAAATTACCCCATTATTTTTCATCAGAAGTTACATAAGTAATCTCCGTCATACAAGAGATTCTCTACAATCTCAACGAGACATAGTGAACCTCAGTATGCAGGTTAATGAGCTTATATTTCACCTTATATATTCCTAAGATGGAATCTGAAACAGTTTATCCAAACGCGTTTACATATAAAATTTATTTTTAGTGTTGCAACAAAGGAGAATATATAAACAAGTTTTACTCTATTTTATTTGGGAAGTTTTTAAGGAATTTCTTATTTTTAAAAACAACTGTAGTAAGTATAATAATGATTATTCATGAAATCGTAGTTAAAAATCACATGAATTAGTTGAAGTTTAAAATTATATTTTTAACAAGATTTTAAGTTAGTATGTTTAATTCCGTTTAGGTGATAACTGGCTAGCTTATCATTAAAAACAGACTATGAAGTAGTACAGCATTATTTATTTATATCCAGATGATATCAATTAATTTAAGAAAATAATATATTTGCACACTATATGACAAGGCAACTATCGCCCTGCAGATTAGGCAGTAAAACATCAACACTTGTGTACTATAGACAATATTCAGTGTATGACTGTTAATGCTTTTTTTTTCCATACATATACGCAGTTAGGAAAGCAACAATTAATTGAGAGAGATTCTGCATGAAGAACTTGACTTAAAGACAATATGAACTTCGTAAACTGTACATCAAATATACAGATTGATTAGTGTTACAAATCAAACAGCCTGAAGACCATTGACGCAATCTCTCTGATTACTCAAGCAAATCCTCCCTTCCATTAAGATGTGTCTTATCTCTTCCTCATTTACGACCACTTTACCTATTCTTGTTTGCCCTGCTTCCATTTGCTCCCTGGTAGTTCTAAGACGTCTGGAAAGTCATGTTAAGGTGGTGTTCTTGTACCTATTAGCTTTGGCATTTAAGCTAATTGATAAAGTTTTAGAAGTTCATAACATTAGCAATTATAAATGGCTATTGGAATTCGGGATTTTTCCAAATTGTACTCCTTGTACTTACCATGCATATTGCATAAATTTCTTTAATCTATTAATTTTTAGTTACAAATTAATGAAAAGGAGCTTTTATACCAATTATCTCGGCAAAAATTCTTATTGATAAGGTATTAGATGTACATAGTGTCAAATTTTAGAATGGATTTTGAAAATTTAGACTTCAGCATAATATTGAAATCTCTTTCTTGTCATCGCAACTAAACTTGCAGAATTAAGTTTCTTCACAAGATAATGAAAGAATTTTTATTCTGTTTGATTATAGTTTTCTATGTTCATAATATTAAAAGAAAGAATAGGCACAGGGGCTTACAACATGTTTCGAGCAGTGTTATCTTCGTTGCCTGTGGACTGAAGATACATATTTTTGTAATTTAATGACTTTTATAAGTTAATGAAAAGGGTCACTAGACTTCTGTCTTCACCATTAATATTATTTGATATGCTTTTAAATGACCAAAATATTAAAACCTTGAATTTTGGACCTAGAGTTTTGCCTCGAGAAGTACTGTTCTCGTTGCCAGCAAAACGATGATCAAGTCTTTTATAAGGAACTTTACTTTCAGAATGATGACGAGCATAGATATATAGCTGGCCACAGTAAAATAAATCTAGGATTATAATAGTTGACGTCTTCTCTTACCACGGTCAGCTGGGTGGCAACAGCTTACTGGGGACAGAAAAAATGATATAAAGTGGAAATTGATAATATTCTCTCTCCCCTTTGGCGATGGATAAGAACACCACCA
>JAXCGZ010020027.1:0-15000 GCA_037179515.1 Halocaridina rubra
AATATATATATATATATATATATATATATATATATATATATATATATATATAGAGAGAGAGAGAGAGAGAGAGAGAGAGAGAGAGAGAGAGAGAGAGAGAGAGAGAGAGAGAGAGAGAGAGAGAGAGATAATATAGAAAATGAGTAATAGGAGCTAGAAAATAATGAATTGAATTGAAAAGTAGAGAAGTATGTTGGAAAGAGACAATATTTTTATATATTAGAATAAGAGTTGGAGAAGCTAACAAATAGGAATTAAGAAGACGAGATTGAAAAACTATGGAGTAAGGAACAGAGAGGAGCAAGGAAGAATAAAAGATTGAAAATGGGTCTAGGGTAACGACCGGCCCACTTCCACACACAATGTGGCTGACTGGAATTTGGGATGACTCAAATATATGAAAACAAATAACTTTTAGTGAACAAAATATTTTCTCATGCCTTGTAAGAAATACCACGCAATTTTTTTTTTATTTTTATCTCTCTTTAAACTATACTTCATATTCTCGTGAATGATTTTTATCTGTTTGTATGTTTGGAAGGACGGACGATATTTTTTTGCAGTTAGGGCTGGAGATTTGACTTCAGTACAATGTTGGAATTATGACACGGATTTGCACTTTTTTTTTCATATTTTAGCTTAACAACTTTTCCATGTTTTCTTAGAGACTTGTGATATATATATATATATATATATATATATATATATATATATATATATATATATATATATATATATATATATATATATATATATATATATATATATATATATATATATATATATATATATATATATATATATATATATATATATATATATATATATATATATATATATATTATAATTAGCAACGAGACTTGACCCCATTCCTAAGAAAGAACTATGACCATTTTTCACAATTTATCCTTGTTAACCTTATATTTCCATATTTTTCCATATTCTTGTGAAGCATTTTCATGTATATGAATTGTTTTGGAAGAACCCACGTTGTTTATCAGTCCCTGAACTTCTAACTCAAGTGAATAATAAAGGATATTTTACTTCATCCCCATGTAAAAAATATAATACAATATTTTAAAGATGGTAAACTAACGGGGGCCGCGGTAGCGCAGTGCTTAGAGCACCCAACTAGGAAGGTGACAAACCTCCTATCGATCCTAAAACTGGACGTAAGGAAGGGCATCCATTTTAAATTCCCCAGCTCCTGCATGTCTATGCCCACCTCTGTAATGGAAATTAATAGTGAAACATTAAAAGACAAACTAAACTAAACTATCCTTGTATTACGAGCAGAATGCCACTCTGTGTTCCTGTCCATCCAGGAAGTGCGTTTGAAATGTAAATGAACTGGATAATTAGGTTTTGAGATACAAGACAAGTGCTTGAATGCCATGATTTTCGTTTAACAAGGTAGAGAGGGAACACTGGGCAATCATTTTGTGATTTAACTATTTGCCATCAGTTACATTATTCGCTTTTTTTTTATGTGTCCCTATTAGTCCCCATTACAGACTGCCAAGTCGAGTTCTCTAACCACTACGCTAACGCGGTCCAAGTCATGAGGTATATTATCACAGTTCATTTTACCTTTCCTGAAAACGAGTTATTTGTATTTTTGCTCTTTATTATGTGTTTCTGCAGCTATTCCCATATCATATGCAGTCGCTGTTTTTCACTAACCTCGTGGAGATAAGTGTTATTTCGGCTCAAAATCGTACGACCGAATGTCCTCCCTGATGCTAACTCAATTGATCCGGTCTGGGAAGCTAGTTATTGAATGGATTCTTGTTTTCGTGATTAACTTAAACATTTTGACCTCTGCAACGTCTGTCCAATTTGTCCCACTAACGTAAGTTTTTATGTTCATTGCAGGGTAAATTATTGATAACATTTTTATAATCTCGGTCATTTTTTTTTTTTTGGGGGGGGTAAGAAAAATAATAATAAAAAGTGGATCATAGATTTATAATACTTAAAAAATTCAGACCGTTAAATTTTCCAATAATTTTCTATCGTTTTTAATTATTAAGCCCTTCGAAGGTAAACATTCAATTACCATTTTCCGATAAAAAAAAATTTTTAAAGTGACTGAATCTTTTGTTCTTTGAAATACCTGGAAAAAAAAGCTTAATTATATTCCTTATAGATAAACCATTTATAAACCTCCATTCTTCAAAGGCAGTTGGCTTCAGTAACTGACTTTGAAAAAACAATTATTAAATATTTTATGTTGAGTCATGTTATCTTCTCCACTTTATTGGTCATAAGGAAGAATTGGAAGCCGGGAAAAGGAAGATGAAGAGTACCATTACAAGTAGAAAATTATTCTTCCTATAGCTAAATTCACAATAAGGGGAAAGAAGGCGATGCAAACTGGATAGCCTATTTAAACATAATTAATTTTCCCAACAGGAATTGCTTACGAGATAGTAGTCCCGAGATGTGTACCACCATCTTACTATTACCCCAAGCTATGCACCATCATTTTTCAGTTGTCCACAGAGATGTACTAACATCTTCATGTAGTCCAAAGATGTTTACCAAGTAGTTAGTGTATTCTCAAGACATGTACCAACATTATAATTTTTTTCTGTAGGTGGGTGCCATCTTTACAATTTATTGTCGAGATGTGTGGCATCATTCTAGTCTAGTTCCAAGATGTATAGAAGCAAAGAGTCTAGTTCTGAGAAGTACTGAAGCAAATATTCTAGCCCTGATCGGTAGTGAAGCAAATACTGTAGTCTCATTTCAAGACGTGTACCAACATTTTAGTTCAGTCATGAGATATTTACAACATTTAATTCTTATCCGAGATATATACCTTTTTTTATGAATGCGACACCCTCATCGGGCTCGGGCACCAAGAAAGCATTGAGAAAATGAGAAAGTAGCGACTTTAGGACAAGGCATAAATTGGACTGGTCCAGGACAGTTCGATGTTAAGCCTTCCTTCAGTTACGATTCTTTTGCTATGCCTACTTTAACAATGAATATTCTTGGCTATTCGTTACGCATATCTTAATGTCCCCTCACTTATGACAAGTCACAACACTCCATCTCTGTTTCTTTTTACTTTATATTTTTTCGTGCCCAGGTTCGATGAGGACAGATTTTTTTTTTTGGGGGGGGCGTCCAGATGCCATAATCATAAAAAAAAAGGGCAGACATAAGAAAATGAAAAACAACGAAAAAAATATGGTAAGCTGAAAAAAAAAAGTCAAAGAAATGAAGACCTAAAAATATGGCGGGATTAGGCCCTCAAATGATGTATCAGTTTTTGAAGGAAGAAAGGTCATAAGAGTTAGGGAAACAGAAGGAGAAAGAGATGTGCAGAGTCCGGAAACTGAAAGATAAATGCAGTCACTGGACCGACCAGTTCGCGAGCTATAAATCTCCACTCAGTACCTGTGTAAAGAGGCCGCTTGCCGTGTATTATGCGTCCTCGCCAGTGGGGTGAGGGATGCAACTTATGCTGGCGTCACACATAGCCAAAACTCCCCACCCGACTCTTAAGACCGCGGTCCGACGGAATCTTCGCTTAATCCTTGGAGATCCGGCAGATTTTTTAGCCGACAGGTGCATTCCTGTGCCTGTCGGAAGTGCGTCATACGTCCGCGTAAGCAGTCCTATGGATCGTAATTGCAATCGTACGGAGTAGTTTGGACGCGTAATTTAGCGTACGACTGATCGTACGCAAACGTAAGTCTCATCATAGAAAACGGGAAATTTAAATTTTTGACCGTTACTACTGGGCCAACCATGCTCCCGACGCTCCCGACCCATCGTAGGGGAACGTACATGTTCGTAGGGGGTTGTACGCAGTCGGGAGGAATACTGTAATTCCCCCGAAGGAAGGGTATCGTGGCAAGAGAGAATGGTTTAAAGGACGACGTTTGTAACTTTAATTTTAGCATTTTATTCCCATATAGATATGTAATTTATTTTAAGTCATTTGTTTTTCACATATTACAATAACTGATCTTAATATGTTTAATTTTCATTATTTTACACTGAGAAGATATTAAGTTTAATATTTTACATTTAATAATGTAATAATGTTTCATCTTTGTCATTCACAGAATCCTTCAAATGTAAGTTATATGTACTGGTAAACGCAAATAAAAAGTAATTTGGTATAGTTATATTTGCCCTTACTTTTCCATTTATATAATTATGTTAGAATTGATCCTAGTGAACAATAAATATATGGAATATATATATATATATATATATATATATATATATATATATATATATATATATATATATATATATATATGGGATATTTGTGAAAGTTTAAATAAATGCACTAATATCATGGTAAACAATAAGAAATGCACTAATATCATGCTAAAACAATAAGAAATGCATCAAGCGGAGCAGGAAAACTGAACGCCCAGGACTGGGTTGTCAGAAATGAGACCACACATGCGCGCGCTGTCTTTTCGTACTGCGCTGCCAGACGTATAAGCGAATTTTTAAATTTTTAACGGTTCCAGACCCGGAGGACTGCGTACGCCGGGTAGGATCGATCCTCTGGATCGTACGCGGGCGTACACCTTCTCCTACGCCCGCGTACTATCAAGAAGATCGATCTTACCCGTCGTACGCAGTCTTCTACGACTGATTTGGTCTTCTGAATCACGGAGATTATTGGGTGCAGCAGCCAATTATTGTAGGCCCTCCACGACGGTTCAGGACCCCCTCGATTTTTTTAAACTACGTAGGACCGTTAGGATTCCGTCGTACGCGGACAAAAAATTACACCCGATTATCGTAATGACGTCATTGCTGCCGGGAGGATTCCGTCTTTAGACGGTTTTAAGAGTCGGGTCGGGAATTTTGGCTATGTGTGACGCCAGCATTACCAACTTATTAGAGACCAATCCTGAGCCGTATATCAACATTACCTTCTAGTCTCGAATATTAACCAGTACTCTAGTTTGGAACTGAGACTTGTACCAGCATTATAGTCTAGTATTAATGTATACCAGCTTTACAACTTACTCCAGAGACATGTTTCCTTATTATATCTAGTCGCAAGTTGAGATGGTTCAAAGTCAGACTAAGTTTACGGGTTTTCTAAGGATGATGAGATGCTATAGCCTACTTATATAATCAAGAGCCTATTATTGGTAGGATGTGTATCTAACTCTCCAAACAAGTACACTTTGAAGTAGATGGTCGAGGGTAGTATGGTAAGAGAGAAAATTTCGAATTGGAGGAGATTGAAGGTGAGGAGGAGGCATCATAAGAGGAGAAAGAATATGAGAAAACATCTGAAGACGGTATAGAAGATAAGGTATGATGAGAAAGCCTCAGAAGAGGAGAGAAAGAAGATAAGTAAATGGAAACATCAGAAAAAGAGAAAAAGAAAAACAGGAGGAGAGAACATCAGATGAAGAGAGAGCAGATAAGGAAGAGAAACTTTCAAAAGAGGAGTCATGAGTAGCGGAAATATCAGGAGGAGAGAGATTGTGAAACTGAAAGAATCAGAAGTATAGGAAGATGAGGAAGATGCTTCTACAGAATATAAGAAAGAAGACGAGAATATACGTGTAAGTAGGAGGAACTAACAACGGAGTCGAGAGAACATAAAGAGGAGGAAACCAAGAAAAAACAATATATGACTGAGTGAAAAGATAAGGAAGAAGCATCAGAGGAATAAGAAGATAGAGAAAAGGAAGCAACAGAATATGAAAAAGATAAGGTTGCACAAAAATATAACCAACGTGAAACATCAGGAAAAGAAGTAGAAGACAAAGAAGCGAAAATGAATATAAATGACTTGAAATTCAAGGACAAAGAAGTATCAGAAGAAGAAGCAAATGCTGCTATTTTTTTTTCTTTCTATTTTTCCTTCCAACTTTTAATTATGAATCTCAACGCCGGAAAATGGCTCTCGAGAAGATTGTTGACTAAAAAAGAAGGGGGGGGAGGTAAATTTACTTACTATTAGAAAGCGTGTGTGTGTACTTACGTATCTCCTGAGGAGCAGTTACAAGAATCGACTTCCAATTCATTTTCGAAGATGAATTAATCAGATTTTTTTTTCCTTTTTATGCCTCTTTTACCGTGGATGAAGTACGACATCTTGTCCTTGTCGAAAAAAAAGAGCATCAGAAGAATGATATTATTACAGGAAATTGGCTCTTTTGGAAAGACTGTTAGCGTCTATGGGGAACAAAGGAGGTAAATGAAAAGGGTGAAGAAAGAGCCCAAGAAAATGGTGTCCATCAAAAGATGAAGGAGAGGAGGATGAGAGATAGATAGATGGATAGATAGAAAGAGAGAAAAAAAATCTGATATGTAGTAGTAGTAGTAGTAGTAGTAGGAGTTGTAGACGTGGTAATTATAGCTAAATGGCATATTTTGTTACTTATCAAATATAAGTAAGAAAATGGTCAGAAAGATGAATGCTTGATTTCCAACCCAGATCGCAAGTCCTTGAGAGTGGGGAGGTATAATGTTGAGGATCAGGACTTTTGTTTAATGCCATGATTCAGACCAGTGCAGAAAAGAATATAGGAGTAATTGTGGATGAAAAATTAACATTCTCAAGATTGTGGGTCTCATAAGGCGGACTTTTGTACATTAAGATCCAGACATTTTCAAGGCACTATATACGACCATATTAAGAGCACATTTTGAATATGCTAATCAGATATGGTGCCCGTACTCATTTTAGGATATAGAGGCTCTTGAAAATGTACAGAGTCGTGCCACAAAGCTGGTGCCTCAATCAAAAAACTACCCTATAAAGAGAGATTACAAAAGCTGAACCTACTCACATTGGCCTACTGAAGATATCGCGGTGATCAAACAGAAGCATGCAAGATTATCACCAACACGTATGATGATGCATGTACAAAGGGACTCTTCCAAATAAGAGAGAAAAACAATACGCGTACATGTAATACGAAGAAAATCTTTAAGAGAAGGGAAGGCTCAACGTGAGAAAGAATCCTTTCCAGCACATAATAGTGAATAACTGGAATGCCTTACCAGAGTGGGCAGTGAATGCGGAGAGAGTAGAAAAATTTGAATCTTGCTTAGATAAAGTGTGAAGGTGTTAAGAGCAGACATTCAATTACAGGGCAAACATAACCACCACACGCACCCGCCGTCATAGTAGTAACGAGGTTATTGGGCTGGAGTCACAGGCATAGGCCTCCTCCAGAAGGACATCTGTGAGTATAATGTCTCCTTGAAAAGAGGAAATATTTATAAACACTAGTAAAAAGATTTTTTCTTTTATCATAGGATAACACAGGTAGGAGCTTTTCTCACATGTCAGTATTTGTATTCAAGTAGGAAAGATGAGTCATTTCATTCAGGAAGTCTTCATAAAAACAAATTTTCATTACAGTACCTCAGTACTCTTGCTTAACTAAGTCACGTCTCAGTGCCAAAGTATTTCCTTTTAGAATAACCATTGTACAATTAGAATAACTATTGTACAAAATGGAAATAAATGTTTGTTTGTTTGTTTCGTCTTTGCCTTTTCATGTAATTTGTTGCTCTTTACAGTGCCTCGGCACTGCTGTTGTACTCTGTAACGTCTCACTGTCGAAAATATTATGTCTTCTTTATCATTTACTGTCCCCAGTTTCTCTCTACAGTATCTCTACTAAAGTTTTACTCAGTCACGTCTCACTCTCTATAACATTCCAGGGTTTTTACTTTTACTGTATGTTGATTCCAGGGTTTGCCTGTAGTCGAGGGGTGTATGCTTAGTCCAAGTCTTTCTCTATGCATGTGATACCCCAAACCGGAACATACTTTAGGAGTCGTTATTTTCGCGTTTCTTTGGCAAGTCATCCGACTTTTTTTTTTTTACTTTTTCAGATTTGTATGTTTATATGTATGCTTGTTTGCATAAGTATTTTGCTGTCAAGTCCATACACTCAGACCGTGAATAAGGCATGGATGAAAATTCTTTTACAGTCGTCTTCTTAGCATGCAATTTTTCAAAGGGTCAGATAGGGACGATGTTTCTATCTATCCTTCTCAAGGATAGTTTCTCGGTTTAGGTGAAAGTTTTACAGTCGGATGTAATTTATGACACCAACTCTCTCTCTCTCTCTCTCTCTCTCTCTCTCTCTCTCTCTATATATATATATATATATATATATATATATATATATATATATATATATATATATATATATATATATATATATATATACAGAAGCCATAATCTTCTTCATAAGGGGGTGGTAAAATCAAATCAAAATACTTGACTCCAAAACTTGCCTTTGGGTCGGCACCAGATTGAACTGGTTTGTTCCTCCAGTGGTAAGAAATGAAAGATATATATATATATATATATATATATATATATATATATATATATATATATATATATATATATATTTTTATTTATATATATACATATATACATATATACATATATATATATATATATATATATATATATATATATATATATATATATATATATATATATATATATATATATGCATATATACATATATACACATATATACATATTTATACATATATACATATATACACATACACACATACACACATATACACATATACACATATATACATATATATATATATATATATATATATATATATATATATATATATATATATATATATATATATATATATATATATATATATATATATATATATATATATATATATATATATATATATATATATATATATATATATATATATATATATATATATATATATATATATATATATATATATATATATATATATATATATATGAATGGAAGGAAGGAAATCTCCTGATATTTAGCTTCTCAACCATCGTGTATTCCAAGAGGGTTTGATTTACCATTGCTTCTTCTCTTTCCTGACGATGGAGGTTTGAAGCCTTCGAAAGCTCGAACTCCAAGTCTTCAAGAAAATTGTGTCAAAGAATCAATTCTGGACGAGAGGAATGTTACTCTTCAACTGGGATATTCGATGCAGTCTTTCTTCAACGCCTGCATATATTTAGCAGTTTTCTCCGATGCCTTTCATTGATACTAATATATATATATATATATATATATATATATATATATATATATATATATATATATATATATATATATATATATATGTATATGTCTGTGTGTGTAAAGGTATATTTTGTTCATCCAGGTCGACCTCTCACCTCTTTATAGTATAATATTGACTCCAAGGCACGTCTGCTCCTAAGACCTTAGTACATTGATAGCGGAAATAGGCCTTTTTCCAAACCTATTTCAAGCCTATTTAGGCCACTCTGTGACCGATACCATAGGGCAAAATAGGCACTCACCAGAGAAAATGACCTCATTTTTAGCCCGATTTATAAGCCATACGTCGATGCGGCACCATTCGACACCGAGCGCTTCGAATGGTGTTTATTTTTTATTTGAATTTAAATTTCAACCTTATAAGCTTTCTTCTTCTTCTTCTTTTTCTTTCTTCTTCTTCTTCTTCTTCTTCTTCTTCTTCTTCTTCTTCTTCTTCTTCTTCTTCTTCTTCTTCTTTTCTTCTTTTTCTTCTTTTTCTTCTTCTTCTCCTCCTCCTCCTCCTCCTCCTCCTCCTCCTCCTCCTCCTCCTTCTCCTTCTTCTTCTTCTTCTTCTTCTTCTTCTTCTTCTTCTTCTTCTTCTTCTTCTCCTCCTTCATATATATATATATATATATATATATATATATATATATATATATATATATATATATATATATATATATATATATATATATATATATATATATATATATATTATATATATATATATATATATATATATATATATATATATATATATATATATATATATATATATATATATATATAATCTTTTACTCTGAGCTGCTTGTACACTCTCGAATTAGAAGCATAAGAAAAAGAAAATTCCCTGACGAATATTATTGAAATTAACACAAAACTCTATATTGTCTGGGTCCACCCCCATTCGAATGGGTATTAAAGGTGACATATAAAGCGGTAAAGCAAAAACGAACACACATACACGTTGCGTACACCCTGGAAATGACTTAAAAGAAAAAGATATTCTTCCAAAGAGCTTACGTTATACATTTTTTTTTTTTTTTTTTTTAATAGCCACTCGAGGCGATATGGCAGAGTGCTTATTTGTGGGTTACAATCCGATTATGCTGTTATTTTACTGGGAACGAATGTAATGAGCTTAGGTAAAAAGGCAAAAGTAAAATATATGTATTATAGGAAAGTAAGTATTGATGTAAAAACTCAAATGTTAAGTATATGTAACTGGGGAAATTATTATTATTATTATTATTATTATTATTATTATTATTTTTATTATTATTATTTGCTTAGATCTCGTTCCCAATATAGTTTAATATTGAAAAACAGGTTTGATATTCTGTGGTACTTTGCGTTTTTGTGTACATTATAAGAGAATTTATATATATATTTCATATTTTCATAACTTTTTTGTACATTACGTTGCTGTATGGATTTTTGTTTTTTAAACGGTGTTCATTTTTAAGCAACATTTTTTTTCATTTATTTAATTTTTCGGTACATAAGTTTCATGTATATTAAATTCCTTTTTTAAAAAGAGTATTGATATTTTATGGAACTTTACTATTTTTTTTTTATTTTAATAATAGAGTTTAATTTTTCGAAAATAGCAAGTAGTTATATGTAGATGTTTATTTGTTTTGTTTACATTTTATGTATTTATATATTGATTTACGTACTCACTTTTCAACTTACTTTTTTAACATAGTTATATTTTTACATGTTACATTTTTACATTCAGCCAAACCTAATTTTTGGGAATGCGTCCACTATTGATCTCCTACGCATTTTATGGTGTACTCAATGAACATGCTAAGTTGACAAGACTTACCTCCGCACGGCAGTCTTTTACCCTCTCCTTATTATTCCCTTAGAGAGACTTGTAGGGGGTGCTGTACCTTACAGAACTCATAATCTGCTTGATGGGAACTAGGTATTAAGCCATTGTGATAATGAAAAGTACTTTGTGATATATTGTTAATTTTAGGGACCAATAGCTAGGGAAGCCTTGAAAAATACATAGATTTACAGACAGAGTCACACTCTTTTCTTTCTTTTTAAGTGCTGGCAAAATATCCAGCACTTATTTTAAAGGAACGGGAAATTATATGAGGCAGAGCAGACATTCTTTGGGGAGTGAGGCTACAAGTTCAGCACACACACGCAATATATATATATATATATATATATATATATATATATATATATATATATATATATATATATATATATATATATATATATATATATATATATATATATATACTGACTTCACGTTAAAAATTCTGAAGCTTCCCATTGGATAACTGTGTACTGGTGTGTCCAGGAAACGAAGAGGAATCAGCTTATAGGTCCTTAATGCAACATTTAATTGGCTCTTTTCAGAATTTAAACCTACTAGAGATTTGAATTCTGGCGTGCTTCTCCCCTATAACTACTGCTCCGGCATCTAATCAGGCATGATGGAACCGACCCTCTCAACACCAAAGAACACTGGACTAATATAATGCCTGTAAAATGCAGGAGAAGGGATTTATCGTAACGCCGTATAGAGTGAGAGCGTTCAGGCCACCCTCTGAGCTACAGAGTTAATGAAAAGTGTTTTAGACTCAACTCTTGGCAAGAAGATAAAGAATGTCATATAAATATATGGATAAAGAGGAGAGAAGAGAGGCAGAGAGAGAAAGAGAGAGCAGACAACCAAACAAACATTTATTTCCATTGTTTTGTAGTGGCTATTCTGTTACAAAACTAAGAGTACACTTTCAAGTAGACATGATGTAATTGAGCAAATAAGTAAGAGGATGATACATACACTTGCTATGAACAAAAATATAGCTTTCCTAGAAAATGAAAATCACATTGGGTTGACAAATGTGTATCAAAAAGATCAATTTACAATGAATAATCACATAACTGAGAAAAGCTTATACACCACAGTAATAGAATAATTCTATTCTATTCTACATATTAAAGCCATATTCCCCCCTATAAGGAGGGTGGCTGAGTCAAAGCAAAATGCCTTGATTATGCAGAAAGAAAATTAGAGAAGAGGATTACCAGTCCCCTCGCTCCGTCCCAATTAGTCGACTTTTGTGACATGCAGGGTAACATGGAGGCAGTATTCAACCCCCCTCCATCAGGGGGGTATAATAATAATAATAATAGTAATAATAATAATAATAATAATAATAATAATAATAATAACAACAATAATAATAATTGACAGTATATAATAATGAATCAGTTTAGCAAAAAAAGATACATACACCTGCAAGTGAAAACAAGAATACTTATAGGATTAACTTCAATAGAATGTGCATATATACGCACACTTATATGTATTCATTGAATAAGCAGATAACTGTGTAAAGTGTAAATATCCAGTATTCTTGATTATGATTAAGATAATAATAATAATAATAATAGTCTTAATAATAATAACAATAATCATAATCACAATAATAGTAATACTGAAAATAATGATGATAATAACAGTGATTATAATTATATTAAAGTCGAAAGAAGCATAAAAACAAACACCTAATAACAAGTTACATACAGTATATAGTTTTGGGTAAAAGTGACCATCATCACCATTTTTGTACTCCTTACAACGATTACAATTAGTTCTTAACTTGGAGAGCAAAGGAGGCGATATTAATTTACATATAGAATAATTAGCGTTAGTTGAAATTGCATTAAATCAATAAGTTTGATTAGTGTGTGAGTATTAACGATTTGTCCTAAAGAAAACTATATAGTTTGCCTCTGAAAGCTGTGAAGAACTGTGAATTTTTAAGATGTTCTGGAATATTGTTCCAGGGTGTTTGCCCTCTAATAGTGATCATATTAGAACCTGCATCAGTGTTTGTCCTCTGAATGAAAAGCTCACTACTCTGTATTGTGTTGGTTCCCTCTATATCCCTGATTGTTTTGAAATTAAATAGCCAGTTAGGATAGTGATGGTTCAAAATTTTGAATATAAAAACGTAAATATTATAGGCGATTTCGTTTTCTGCCCGCAGTTACCCAAGTTTTTTTGAGAGCTGATGTGATGTGGTCATATTTTCTTATTCCTTCCAGGGCAAGTCGAGCTGCAAAATTTATAAGCTTCTGTATTCTAGTTATCTGAGTCTTATTGGTAGCTTCCCATACAGATGTGCAATAATTAATATGACTTAGGGCTAGGGATTGGATAACCATTATTCAAGTGGTAGTCTTAAATTGTCTTTAATACGTGATAAGTACATTAGAGTTCCTGTTACCTTTTTGTAGATTTTATCTACTTGGGAATCAAACATCATGTAGTTATCAAAGTGAATTCTTAGATTTTTGACAGTTTTGCTAGGTGTGATGATATTGCCAAAAAAATTAATTATTGTGTTTTCTGGAATTTGTGCTTTGTGGTACCTTGAACCAATAAACATGCATTGTGTTTTAATTTCGGTAATTGACAGCGCAATTTCTTGAAAATAGTTTTTAATTTTTGACAGAGTGGTTTCTGCCCTTAAGGTTAGCTCTGGGAGATTATTAATCTCACCACTGAAGAGTAGCTGAGTGTCATCTGCATGTTGTACAACTAAGCAGTCGGGAATTAAATTAGATCGATCATTTACGTAAATGGAGAAAAGGATAGGATCAAGGACTGATCCCTGGGGAACACCAAATGATAATTTTTTGAAGTAGAGATAATATTGTTAAGATGAATAGACTGTGCGATTAGATAGATACTCTCTAAACCAGGTCGGGTTAATATTTAGGTAATACATTTATAAATAAGAATTTCATGGTTTACACTGTCAAAGGCTTTTGATAAGTCTAATAATACAAGCAGATAGTTTTTTTTCTTATCTATATTAGTGTAAATATTATTAGTAACATTGAGCTGTTCAATTTTTCTAGAGTTTCTGTATGAAACCATGCTGGTTTAGAGATAATAGTCTGTCTCTGGATATGACAAGTTGGCATGCAACAATTTTTTCTAATATTTTAGAGAAAATGAGTAGCAGGAAATTGGGATGATAATTTCTCACATCTTCTCTATCCCCCTTTTTATATGGAGGAATTACATGTGAATTCTTCGAGGAATCAGAAAACCTTCTAGTAAAAGTAGAGGTGTTTACAATAGTTAAAATAGAAGATACAATCATCAGTAGAGCATCTTTGATGAATTGAAAGGGTACACCGTCTGGACCATAAGAACCAGAGTTTCTTACGCTATTTATGGTAAGAATTATGATAGCACAATCCACAGGATTGATCGTGAAGTAATCTCTGATGTGTACATTGGAAGAATAGTCGCTTAAGTGATTACTCATGTTCACTGAGTTGATGTTTTCTTACGTTTTCTTGTATATATTTTTGCTAACATCGGCAAAATAGTTAAAGTTTTCCGCTCAGTCTTTCACCTCCGTGATATTTTCATAACCTTCTGAGGTAGTCTCTCCACTGGGTGTCATGCTTCTTATCACCTTCCATGTTGCTGCTATATCATGTTTAGAGTCAGTAAATTGTTTTTTTGTAAAAGTTTTTTTCTACTTATATCAATGAGGGATCTGAACACGTTTCTTTTCTAGTTTATAACGATCACGGAGAGTCATATCATATCTGTTCATTTTTAACTTTTTTTTATATTTGATTTCTGCTTTGCATTGCTTCTTTAACGTCATTAGTTATGCAGGGGGCTGAGGGGCGGGTTATTTTTCTTGTTACAATAGGTGCACAATTATCTAGGCATTCATGAAAGACTTTTGTTAGAATTTCAACCTGCAGATCAACGTTATGTGTGTTTAAGATATTATTAAGTATATTTCTGTTGTTGATTAATGCTTCACAAAAGATATCAGGGGAGTTATTCTGAAGACACCGGAATATCTTGAAAAGAGGCTTCTTTTGGGGCTTGTTTATGTTTAGCGTAGCAATGTTGAGCTCATGATATGCA
>JAXCGZ010020027.1:20000-25276 GCA_037179515.1 Halocaridina rubra
TCTCGGCTTTCCAGAGACATTCGCGTGCACAATAAGTTGAAAAATTATTTTAAACTTTTGTTTGATTTTTTATATACTCAGTATGCTTAAATATTTATTATTTGTTTTTATCGAAAATAGAAGATCCATGCTCACTTGTCCTGTGGATGACCCAAACAGGATGGTTGGGGGGAATTTTGGGAGACTGTAATCCCTTAAGGGGGGTTTACACGGTCAAGCGGTTCGACAGACAAGTGTTTGAAGTGATGTTCGAACGTGTGAACGGGGTATTTGGTTGTCGAACACGGAACGTGTTCGACAACCAAATACCCCGTTCACACGTTCGAACATCACTTCAAACACTTGTCTGTCGAACCGCGTTCGACGAACCGTAACGTGTTCGACAACCAATTACCCCGTTCACACGTTCGAACATCACTTCAAACACTTGTCTGTCGAACCGCGTTCGACGAACCGTAACGTGTTCGACAACCAAATACCCCGTTCACACGTTCGAACATCACTTCAAACACTTGTCTGTCGAACCGCGTTCGACGAACCGTTTGACCGGGTAAACCCCCCTTTAAGGCGCCAAGAGGAGTGATAGAGCTTTATTAGCTTCCGCTAAAAGTGTGTGCTCTAACTCGGCCACCCTTTACAAGGGGGCTTGGGCTATTGTATTTGTATGTATATGTATGAAGGTAAATGAGTCCGGAATAGACAGCGCGTGAAAAAATGTTGCCAATATGCATAAAATGTGAATTATGGGTCTGTGTGTTGTTATTACTTTGTGTTTTTTTTTTCTGTTTATTGTACGTTAAGACACGGAATGGGTAGGTGTGTGTGTGTGTTTTTTTTTTTAACAAAGAAAGAACATATTTTTCGCTAATCTTTATAAAATATTATTAACCTAACTTTTATAGAATTCAAAAGTTTTCCCATTTATTGCACTTAAATAGTTTTTAAGGATTATTATTTCGTATGCACAAAATACTTTTATACAACCTTCGTGGTGAAGAATGCAATGGTATGTTTTTTTGTTTACTGCTAATAAGAAATGATAATTTATTGCCAAATACAATACACACGTTTTTTATTATATATTTTTTTTTTCTTAGTATTGTATATTTCTGATTTAGTAGGCACCGTGGCTTAAGCGGTAGCGTCCGCGACTCTGAGGCGTCAGGTCGAGGGTTCGCGCGCCGTCACGGTGTGAGGTTAGCAAGGGCATGCAGACAGGGTAACGATTACATCTGCCAAAACAAGTCCTTCGCAAGAAGGCAACCGTCCTAGCCCTTGGTAGAAAAGGGGGTCTGTGACATAAAACCGGAACAACAACAACTTTGTTTATTTCTGATTTATTGGTCTTTAAGAAATGATATATTTTTTGTCTACTTAATAAAAAAAATCGATTCTTCTTTTTTAATTGGATTCCATTATATGGCATTACCCCCTTAACTGACCACAATGAAATTAAATCATTCATTTTTTTTTATTAAATTAACTGTGTTTAGAATATATAACATGTGATTTTTTCCCCATAAAGAACTACAATTTTATTTGCCTATTTCTATATTTAAAGAAAACTGTTGTATGGCATTTTCCTGCATATTGATTGGTAACTAATTATTTTCTTTACTCATTATTCATAGAATGTGATGATATTCCTGTATGCTTCTAATTTGGGGGGATTCGGTAGTACTGAATTTTCCATTTGTTTATTCATTAAAAAAAATGAAATAGGTCATCTTTATATTAAAGTTGAATGTTTGTTGTTGGTTAAAAACTATTGTGGAGTTATATTTTTTCTTAAAGTATATGAACGAGCCCAGATTATGCAATATATATATATATATATATATATATATATATATATATATATATATATATATATATATATATATATATATATATATATATATATATATATATATATATATATTGTGTGTGTGTGTATTTACGTATGTATATGCATGCATGCATGCACAAGCGAAAGTTTTCTCTCTCTCTTTCTCTCTTTCACAGTGCCATTTCCTGTACAGCATCGCATAAGAACAAGCACACCACTGTATACACGTGTGGACACCGAAGTGGAAGTTGCGCAACACCATTCTGTTGAAACCATTTATGAACCCAACCTTGAAAAGTCCAAAAATATACCTCGGTTCACTTCCGCCTTCATTGAGTATGGCAAAATGTCAACATGACTAGTTCGAGAGAGAGAGAGAGAGAGAGAGGAGAGAGAGAGAGAGAGAGAGAGAGAGAGAGATTGTGAAACCTTCCTTGCCTGCCTATATCTGAACGATGTATCTACATGGCGACGGAAAAAAAAAAGAGGAAGAGAGATTGCAAGCTTGGCGACACAAGCACACACATATTGGAGAGAGAGAGAGAGAGAGAGAGAGAGAGAGAGATTTTGGTGAACATAAGATCAATAATCACTTGGTTGTTTAATTGATATTTTTTTTTATTCTGGAATAAGTCAACGGCACTTTTAGAAAGGCAACGGATTTTGCTTTCATGAAATTGACCTCAGACTTACCTTAGATATTGGCAGAGTGTATATGGGAGGATTTATAGGTTCCAGGTAATTATATACTGGTACCACTTTGAGCGAAAAATGCCGCAATTTCTGTTCAGGCCCAGGGTCTGATTATCTTTTCCTGCCTCATGTCGTTACCGATTAAACTGGGTATTTAATTGGGGGTCGGTGATTTCCTGTAGGTCTACTTGATTATTCAACCAAAGCCGGGAGTTCACAGGGTTTACATGCTTAGAGAGGGGGTTGTGTCCCAGCTATATGGTAGATATATAGTCGGGCTTCGTCTTATCACCCTCCCTTGCCTCTACATTTTATTTGAGACCTTTAAGGTTTATTGATACTTAGTGAAATAGTTTGATAATCCATAGACCTTCCTGGTACTTATTATATATATTCTTTATTCTTGGCTAAATAATGTAGCTTTTATACACTCTACAGCATCGTTTTTATCTAGCTGAGCTCGTATTAGCCCATTGCCGGTCTGTATGTAGCTAAAGACATTTTTTGTTACAGGTATAAGTATTTTGGTATCACCTATTGATTATGGTGAGCATAGGATCAAGATGTCATGGGATAGCTAGAAACTTTTTACAGTATTAGGTAGCAAATTACGAAGCTTCTATTCAATTCAGATTTTTTTTTCTGTTCAGTTACCCTAACACTAACCTTCAGAGCTTCTGAATGTGTTAATACAGAATCTGAAGGTCAGCTCCAAAGGTCAAGGTCAAAGCAGCTAATTTTCTATTTATGGGATCGCTTTCACTGTATGACTGGTTATTTGGTAAGACCATTTATATACGGGTGTTAAAATTTTGAGATTTTAATAATGTGCCTTGCGTTTTTATCGCTATTTTCCCGAAAGTTATTAATTTTAAGTATTTGCATTTTGGTGGTTGAACATTAATCTTAAATATATTGCTTAAAATAATAATAATAGTAATAATAATAATAATAATAATAATAATAATAATAATAATAATAATAATTATTATTATTATTATTATTATAATAATAATACCAGTTAAATAATATGCAACTAATATAAAAATTTAATGAAAAATTTTAATAACCTTGAATACTAAAAAACACACAAACACCCACGCACGTAAAAAAAAAAAAATCCTTTGCTTCAATCCTCCATTTTTTTTTCACTTCCTGGAGCGTTTCCAGACTTCAGATGTCCGTGGGTGTTGTAAGTTTTTTGTAAGAGGGAAATACTACAGAAGCGCCTTGTGTGGGCATAGTTTAAAGATAAAACCGAAATAAATATGAGATTCGTATCTCAAGATGACAACATCCTGCTTTCGTTATATATACATGTTTGTTTGTATATGTGTGTGTGTTTGTCTTCCACAATGTAACTAGCGTATGATGTATAAATAAACAGAGGTCAGCTCCGAAGAAAAAAGAATATCTGTCGTTCAGTATCTTGACTGTATAATATCAAGTTTCTTTTGGCATAAAACCTTGGGGACCGTGAGTTGCAATCAGATTTTATGTCCACAGTACTTACTTTTAACTGTGTTTTCTACTTACCCACTTATTTTTGTTTTAAATCTGTTTATAAATGTATTTGTTCAATTAGGTTTTACTACTGATATGGTATTCTTATATTTTTCATCTTTGTACAATGAACTTTAAGAATTGATGTAATATTTTCTTATTTTTATCTTTGTATTATTGAACTTTATGTGGTGATAATAAAATTCGTTCCGGTTTTACGTCACGGACTCACTTTTCTACTAAGGGCTAGGAAGGTTGCCTTCTTGTGAAGGACTTGTTTTGGCAGATGTAATCGTTACCCTGAGTGCCTTGTTAACCTCAGTCCGTGACGGGGCGCGAACCCTCGACCTGACGCCTCTTGAGCCACGGTGACTACATGTAGTGATAATCAAGTGTATATTGGAAATAAAGTTATTAAGTTTAGTTTTAATATATCTAACGAAGGTTAACCCACTTCACGATACTGACACTCTGTAAAATAGAACCTGTCTTGCCGGTTCCCAGTCTTGTAAGCTCATAGCAACTACGCCACTACAGATGGTCCTTCAGCTTACAAAACTATAATGGAGGCACCACTACAATACATTAAAAAGAAAATCAATGGGAACGGTTGCGATTACAACTGTATAATATTTCCCCGCTCAACTGTAACTGATGTTGATGTATGAAGGAGAGAAAGATATCAAGTACTAGCCAGGGACTGATTTTTGTCTGCTGTAGTGGGATGCTTGAAATGGAGCTTTCAGGAATTGCAGCCGGTACCTTCTAGGTTTTAGATTTAGAGGGTCAGGATTTTGGTATTATACACACACACACACACACACACACACACACACACACACACACACACACACACACACACACACACACACATATATATATATATATATATATATATATATATATATATATATATATATATATATATATATATATATATATATATCTTGCACTCTCTCTCTCTCTCTCTCTCTCTCTCTCTCTCTCCTCTCTCTCTCTCTCTCTCTCTCTCTCTCCTCTCCTCTCTCTCTCTCTCCTCCTCCTCTCTCTCTCTCTCTCTCTCTCTCTCTCTCTCTCTCTCTCTCTCTCTCTCTCACACACACACACACACATATATATCTCGCACACTCACACACACTGTATGTATATTCTTTGATATGTATTTAGGAAAATCGTTCCCTTATTTCACTAGATAAAAATAAAAAGAGTTCTGGATTTGAAGAGAGTTTATTGTTTTGCAGAGGCATTCATT
>JAXCGZ010020028.1:0-7500 GCA_037179515.1 Halocaridina rubra
AAATACCCCCAGGGACAGGGCGTGGCTTGACATCCAATTCTGCCAATGAAATCAAGTGACATCTAGTCCTGCCAATCAACGCCAGGTTCAAAGTGGAATCCCGCCTACTTCCGGGGAGGAGCTATTGGGCATCTCTCCAGGGCATGTACTTACGTACGGGCCACATGTATATGTTTCTTGTGGTTTAGGAAATGGCTAACTTCCTGGCCTTTCCTGCCCTTCTCCAGGTTCCGGTCATATATCTCCTTGACACTTTCTACAAACATTGTAATAAAATATCTGTGCCCTCGACCAACCGTTACCCCTCAAGATTTGCTACAACTTTCAGATTCTGGCTTCAGCATGACGGACTGGCTTCAGCATGACGGAAGTCATACGACACTGCAACAACTAGTACTATTGATAATAATAATAATAACAGCAATAATAATAATAATAATAATAATAATAATAATAATAATAATAATAATAATAATAATAATAATAATAATCACCGTGGCTCAATCGGTAGCGTCCGCGACTCTGAGGCGTCAGGTCGAATGTTCGCGCCCCGTCACGGTCTGAGGTTAGCAAGGGCATGCACTCAGGGTAAGGATTACATCTGCCAAAAAAGTCCTTCGCAAGAAGGCAACCGTCCTAGCCCTTAGATGAAAAGGGAATCCGTGACGTAAAACCGGAACAATAATAATAATAATAATAATAATAATAATAATAATAATAATAATAATAATAATAATAATAATAGTTTATCACAAGAAGAACCAATCCCTAATTGACCTTATCATCATAATTAACCAAACTCTGCTATAACAAGGTCCTGAGAGCCGAAATACTATTTTGGTAAGCATCCTTTAGCCTATAATAGAAAAATGAGACGAAAGAGTAAAAAAAATAATAATGTTGACAACTGGTAGCTGTTTTTAAGATATCCTATTTAGTCTTGGAATCTTGAGTGTCATTTGAGAGAGAGAAACCCTTAACGACCTTTAACTCACTAAATACTATAATTAAAAGTATTGCGTGTCACGTTGAATATGGCGTTACATCGTTTGGAGATCTGGCAGCAGATTAAATAATTGTTCTGGAGAGTAGTGATGGTATTCGTACTCTCTCTCTCTCTCTCTCTCTCTCTCTCTCTCTCTCTCTCTCTCTCTCTCTCTCTCTCTCTTTACTTTCTAAGATATAAGGACGAATTAGATGCTCAAGACAATATTAAAACTTCATTTTCTTTCTGTTTGTGTGCATATGCATGTTTTAAAGGATCTTTGCTGGCTTTCTTTTTACAGGTAAATAACTCACAGAGTACTTTTAAAGAATAAATAATCACTGTCTAAATAGATACGTTGTAGAATGTGTGTACCATTTAGGATCTTGTAAGTATTGTATAGGTGAATAATTCCAAGAGAGATAATGAAAAACTCAGTTTTATTTGTCACAATTGATCTCCACTCGAATGGTGATGGACAAATTCATATTAGAACTGGGGAATTAAAGCTGGATGCCCTTCTTATAGGCCCGGGTTGGAAGTACATCGTTAAGTCTGCTAACCATTATCCTGTGTACATTACTTACAAAGATTATGTATTTCTCTCATCATTATTATAGGTCATAATGACTTTAACTATTCTTCAGCCTGTTTTTATATTGCTTATTATTCTCTTATTTCTGCATTGTTCTTAACCTTCTACTCTGCTTTATGTTTTCTTGGTGCCCGGGCTCGATGAGGACAATTTTCTTGGCCCATCACGGTGTCACTTAATTGAAGAAATATATGGGATGTTTTAAAGCTGAATAATCCTATATACATCTGGTTGCAAAGGTGAGCAACTCTGTAAAGATGTATTAAAAGCCATCCTAGATACATATATTGTAACATTTACGATATTTGGATCTTATGTCTTTTTTTTTTTTTTTTTTTTTTTTTTTGCCGAATTACTGCTAGAGTACATTGAAAAGATGAATACCTCTTGTCCTGTAAATATATATGGTCAAATGTATGGCTATATAATCTTGTAAAAGTAATTTATTCTCAGAGCAAACAAGTTACATCTGTATATGATCATGTAATGATGAATAACTCCCATAGCACTTTGAAATAATGAAATAACCCCAATTTTATATGTAACCGATGTACAATGTATGTAGCTGGGTTCTTGTAAAGTATATAAATGTGAATAAATGTGATGTAAACACACTATTGTGTATTTACTTGTCAAGGCGTAGAGTACTTTGTAAAAGATGGATAACCCTGGTCCTGTGTACATACATTGCAAAGTATATGTATACAGAATCACGCAGAGCTGAATAGTGACAACATAGCACTTTGTACAGATAAGCAACCTCAAAAACGCCAAGTAGTATTGAATGGATATAAGAAAATATTGTAGAGATAAATAACATCCATGGCACCTATTGAAGAAATATTAGTAGATACATTCAGAATGAATAACCCCAAAACGACTTGTAAATAACCCCATGATCTAGAAATGTATGCATATGCTAGATCTTGTATATTTGAATTAGCACTGTATAAAGGTAAATAAACCATTAACATTCTGTAAAATCAGATTATCCCATGAAAATACGTAGTAACATGAGTAACAAAAATGTTAAAGTAAAAATATACCCATAAAAAGATATATTATATATTTAGTTCTTAATGAACCAAAATATTTTTATCATTATATGCTTATTAATTTTTTTAAATAATTACATAGATAGATAGATAGATAGATAGATAGATAGATAGAGAGAGAGAGAGAGAGAGAGAGAGAGAGAGAGAGAGAGAGAGAGAGAGAGAGAGAGAGAGAGAGAGAGAGAGATACGCTCCTTCAAATTCTTGGGAGAGTATGGTAACTTGGCATCGGTCCTGTGACCCACTGGTGAAATTAGGTTAAAAATATTAATCCCAAGAATACATATGCCTTAAAGAAAGTGACTGTCTCTTTCCTTACTTAAAGTAAAGAGACAGCTACTACTACTTCTATTATTGCTACCACCATTACCTCTACTACTGCTACTACTACTACCACCACCACTACTACTACTGCTATTACAACTAATGTTGTAACTTAATGAAGTTTCAAAAAGACCTCACTGAAGTGATATATGTACATATTGAAGTCTTTACCATGCAGTAAATAGATTTTAGTACTTTTTGAATTTATTTTGGTAGCAAATACTTCGGGTTATATGACTGATTTTGTATATTTGTCAAGTACTCTGAAATGCAAATGTAGTATCTCTGAGGGATTTGAAGGAGATTTACATTACCTCTGAAAATAGTGACTAGATCAAAACACGAAGATTTACATATTTCAATTATGTTAAAAACTAAATGGTTATCTTTTATTTTATTTTTCTTCTCCTTTATTAAGAAGGGAGTTCAAGAAGAAGTGGGACCTGCCTTTATCAGCAGCTTAGGTTAAAATTTCACCTTCCAAGGCCAAGTTCATATGCCAACCTAGCTTAACCTAACCATTTTTCGCTGTTGATAAAAGACACGTCCCATTCTTCATTAAGCCCTAAATATAAGGAAGCAGTTTACAAGTAACATTGCATTCTGCTGTCAGGATTTGAACTGCTTAACATTTCCACCGACTTCTGTAACCAACACTAAAACTCAACACAGGCTGCACCCCAGTTTGAACATGCAATTTATTCTACAAGCGAGGCATATCGAGTTACAACGATTTAACGCAAGCAGTTAGAGGAACTTGAATACAGTACATCTATTTAAAGAGACAGAGTGGCGAAGAGAAGCAACAGGTTCTTAGGTAGTAGTAGGGTCGTCTTCCCTTGAGGGCTTATTGCAGCTGGCAGTGCAACGTCTTTGGCTTTGTTGACTATGCTTCTTGCAGGGACCCCTTTGAAGGCGGAGTCTAACTGTCCGAGAAGACGATAAATTTTCCATCATCTTCGTTCAGTTTCGTTTTCCTTGGGTATCGCTTACAGTTGTTACTGTATTTGAGGAATGATAATGCTTGATCAATTTTATGCAAACACCAGTACCAATAATAGATTTAACAAAAGGGAGGTAGATGTAAAATTTAAATATATAGATAAGGAGTACCCGTTGAAAAAGGAACGTCCGTCAACCCTTTTTCCTAAAGGGAAAATGAGATGTGTGTGTGTGTTTGGTAAAGAGAACAACGTCTGGCAGGGACGGTTCACCTAGGTGACTCATAAGGCAAAATGTGCCCCCAGGCTATTACCGTTAGAGACAGGCTGTTGCATTTTTGCAAAGGTGTGTTTGTTTCCATTTTTCGTTATATTTGCATAAACTCTGCCAGGGGTTAATATTCTTTGTACAACTTACGTCACAATGAAGCTTAAAATATGGTTTTGTATTTTCTTTTATCTTGAATATGTTAGGACTCTTATGATAAAGATTCTGTTGTGTTTGGTAAAAACGATGAAAATTTTCTAAGGCAACAAATTAAAATGTAAAATTATATATATATATATATATATATATATAATATATATATATATATATATATATATATATATAGAGAAGAGAGAGAGAGAGAGAGAAGAGAGAGAGAGAGAGAGAGAGAGAGAGAGAGAGAGAGAGAGAGAGAGAGAGAGAGAGAGAGAGAACATGCTTTAATCGTTTTCTTCTTTGCGGTATCAGGATTATTTTTCCTCTTAATTACATGAAAAGCATCAGAAGTTATATAAAACTACTCGGCATAATGTACACATACAGTAACTGTCTTTCTTAGATTGTTGATAATTGCTTGTACCTTTATTCATTAAAGCTGGAAGCCCTTCCTAATGCCCCACTACGTGCTCGTAGTCCGTCACCTCCCGAATCGAGCACTTGACCACTCTGGCGGCTCCCTTGTATGCTCCAGCAACAGCTGTCGTTTCCCGGTGGACACCTATCCAAGCACTGACCAGACCCAGAGGTGCTTAACTTCGCAGATCGAACGAAAGGCGGTTTACACACCGTGGTATGGCGGTTGACAATGAAAAGAAACCATATACCAACCGAAAGAGCGTTTATATATGCATCTACACACACACATGTGTGTGTTTGTGTGCGTGAGAGATTTTGTATATATATATAATATATATATATATATATATATATATATATATATATATATATATATATATATATATATATATATATATATATATATATATATATATATATATATATATATATATATATAATCTCTGTCCTTTTCATTACCTCATCTCTGCCTTGTCCATAATCTTTTTCTTTTCCTTCGTGTTAATATTTCTCGTGCCCGATCTTTACTGATAAGGGCATTTTTTTTTTTTTGCCTGTCCCGGTGTCACACACACAAAAAAAAAAAAAAACCGAGTCCATAGAGTATTCATTCCTCATTCAAATAATTAGCAAAGGATCATATTATGAGTGTCTAATTATCATCTACATATCATTTATATCCAAGAGAACAAGGGAATAATATGCAATTGTTCAACAACAACAAAATAAATAACATTTTTATTTGTTGTAAATGTATTGTATTACTTGTATCAACGAGACCGAGGAGGAAGGACACTACTCTTCTATGCTCTGCACGACATACGAGACCCAGGCAATACCTCACACAGAAAATTTTCTTGGTGCAAATTCTTGCAACTAAAGTCTAGTTATTGGGTAGGAAAGGAAGATTAGACCCTGAGATGACGATAGATCCACATTTTGAAGGAAGATAGGTCAAGAGAATATGGAAAGACAGAAGGAGGAAGAGGAGTTCCAGAGTCTGAAGAAGCAGTCGCTGCATCGACCAATCCGCCAGCTACAAATCTGCACACAGTACCCGTGAGAAAAAGCCGCTTGGCGAGTATTATGAGGCCTCGGCAGTGGGGGAGGAATGCAACTCTCCACTCATCAGAGCAGCAATGGAAGTAGTAGCGAAAGAAGAGAGAAAGGATGATACCTTTCGGCAAAGAGAGAGAGAATCCAAAATAGAAGTAAGGGAAGAATCATTAATGAGTCTGACTGCCTTAGGTTCAACCCTATCAAGGAAATAAGTATAAGAAGAAGCACCCCAGATGTGTGAGCAGTATTCTAAGCAGGGACGGATAAGACCTTTATAGATGTAGAGTGACTGTAAAGAGGAAAAGTAATGACGAACACGAAACAGAACCCCCAGTTTTTTGGATGCAGATTTAGAAATTTGGATTATGTGATTCTTCCAAGACAAGTTTGAGGCTACATGGATTCCTAATATGTTGATAAATCTTAGATAATAATAATACTTTATTTCCATTTCAATACAATGGGTATTCGTCAGCCAGGGTAAGCCCCAACCCCCCACTGTGGTGTCCACCCACAGCAGTTCCTGCCAGTAAACAGCTTAAACTCTCGGTCTTGGACGGGAACCGATCTTTCGACCTCGTGAATGCGAAGCCAGCGCGTTACCACTGTACTAGCCAGGGCTATCAAGAGGAAGTGAAGATAAAGAAATAGCCAGAAACTGTGTTGAAGGCATCAAATTTAACTAAATTTTGAGTGCCCCACTCAGATACTCTTTGCAAATCGGAGTTGATAGTAGAAGAAAGAGTGATACGAGACTGATTACGAGTAGCAGATGAAGGTTGTGGAGAAAAGGCTGAGGAAAAATGAAGGGTAGAATGATCCAGGACACCATGATAACTCAAAGACAGAGCTCGCAACTCGGGAAGCGACAAGCCTAGTAAACGCGTGTTCAAACTCTCTGTTGGGCGTTAAGAAGGGCATCCAGATTAACTCCCTTAGCTTTGACCTGTCTGAGTCCACCTTCATTAGAAGGCATTCCCAAAGAAGCAGAACATGCCCCTTGTTAAACAAGGGTTCGATATTTGTAAATAGTTTTCTTTGTATACAGTTATAAAACGTTTCCTTTTAAACATTTGTAAAAGGTGTTGAGCAGTTATAAAATGTTCCTCTGACCATTTGTAAATATTGGCATTGCTATTATTGTAATATATTTCTTTATCTCTTGTTAAGCTCTCCTCTCAGTTGCCATATCAAATCTTCTAACCAGTTGTAAACTGTTTCCCTTTGAATCGATTGTAGAATAGTCGTCCGAACATTTGTAAAATGTGTTTTAGGTAAACAGATGTAAAATATTTCCCTAACACTCTTATTTTTTAAGCAGTTAATTTTAATTCTTAAGCAACTTTAAAATGTTTTCTTGTTAAAAATGACAAAATATTCTCAGATTAAGCATTAGCACTCATTAACAATTATAAAATGCTCCCATCTAAAGCAGTTCTAAATAATATGCTTATGATTTTGTAAATGTTCGTCTAGTCATTGTAACATGCATTTCTGCTAAGCATATTTCAAAATTTGCTAAACAAATTTGAATTATTCTTTTCTTAAAATAAACGTAAAACGTTCCTTACTCACTTGAACTGTTGTGAATCGTTCCCATTTGAGGAATGATACACAATACAACAATTGAGAAACGTTGCTGACTTGAAGGCTCTTACAACGTTCCTTTGCAAACGTGTGTAAATAATCCCATTTTA
>JAXCGZ010020028.1:12500-17500 GCA_037179515.1 Halocaridina rubra
CTATCTTAAATAATGATGCTGGAGGGATGGGGGAGGAGGGTATCTGTTCTCGACCTCGTGGTTATTGATCCATGAACAAACAAAGACAAAACTGACATGACCACATTCAATACCATTCATAAAGCTATGCTTTACCCTCGACTTAGCCAGATTCACTCTCTTATTTAAGGGTATCCTTACAGCTTACATGGGCCATTCTCTCCTGCTCTTTATATCATTCTCTCTTGTTCTCTTTTTCTGCATTTTCTTCTATTTTGCACGCGGGTGGGGAAAGGCAAGCCGTATCCGTGTTCCCCTGCATGTCGTAAAAGTTAACTAAATAGGATGGAGCATGGTGAGAATTCCTGGTTTGTACGAATATTATCCTTCCCCAAAAAATAACATTTCGCTTTTAGTCTGGCACCCTTTAGTAGTATGATGGCCCTTGTTTTATAAATAGAGAGATTCTTCCATTCGGCTTAGGCAGATCCAATGCTTCTCTCTCAGCAGTTTGTCCCTTATTGTATTTGGTCACTGTTTGGCACAAGTCTTTAGGAAACTAGCGTTGGCATTTTTTTTTTCGAGACGACCTTGGCACCAACTCTCTCCAGTGATCTGGGCATAGGATCGGCGCCGAGTTGAGCTGAATTGTTCTACCATTTTTTTTAATCTTTTGCGATTCATGCAAACTGCAAAAATTATCCAAGAATCAAAGGGTTACGTTAATGGTAAATGAAGTTACCTTCTACCCATGAGGAAATACCATTAATTTCAGTAGATCTGCCATATTCCATGAACTTACCCACATATGGAAATTATTAGACCGTCTATAAAACCCAGTTGGTTTCACATCTGATTCGCATCCGGAATGTGATGAGTTTGAATTTCCAAAGTGGTTCATACAGATTTTTTTTTGCCAGAGTCATTTATTTTTCTGATGGAGAAGGGTAGTGGAGTCCCACATGTACCAGCTAATTCAAGGTCTGCAGGCATTGTAAGTAATGAATTAATGTGTGGGGTCAGTGATGGAACAATGTCACCTTAAGCTCGAGCTTCGATAAGGACAAAAATGCTTGGTTCGCAGCTTTCATATATTAAAAAATTTAATATAATTGTTTGTAATTTTAGACTCTCTCTTTGCAAAGACTTTTATCCCCATATTACGGTGGATCCTGATAAAACAAAATTTAGAATTGATTTAGTCGACTTGTACAACACGCAGGGGAACTCTGAGGTGATATGCTAGGTCCCACAGCAAGAGAAGTAAAGAGAAAAATACAATCTTAGTTAAGGCAAAACTAGATTCGTTTGGCCGTTAATGTTAAGTTAGAGATAGAACTTAAGAATACTTTTGCGGTGTTAGTGAATATGGAGTTCCCTTGGATGATGATATGACTGGCTGATCTTCAAAAGGTTTGGCATTATTCAGCCTTCAGGTTATCCTTGATCATCCTCTCACGTTCGGAAAGTTAGAATTAATAAATGTATATTTGTTTGAAATTTACTAATATTCTGTATAGACTTTCTCAGGATAATTCTTTGCGTGTGTAAGAGTATTCTTAGATTGGTCTTAGGCTAAGGTATAATAAATAAAAAACTTCGTATAACAAAAGTTGAAAGATAAATAAAACAATAAATAAAACTACTGAATCATGTTGCAATAATAATCTTCGTAACTCAAAAGTTATAAGGCAAGTCATGAACTGTTTACAGTATAAATAAATCAATCTGTTAAGGGCAATAAATATATAAAATCTTTTGGAGGAAAGCTACAAAAGTGTTGGTCCCATTTTATTTTTGTCATTAATCAATTAACTACATGGGGACAAGTGGACACGGGCAATCCCAGTGACGTGCAATTGTTAACATTGCAGTATATATTTGGCCATGTGCAAATCAAATATTAGATAGATATTTAAATTCATATTTACATAATCGTTGCAAGTACTTTTTAGGACAGTTCAGTGCTAAGTCTTCCTTCAGTTACGGTTCTTTTTCTATGCTTGCATCATCATTGAATATTCTTGGATATTCGTCACACATTTCTTATTATCGCTTCACATCTGACAAGTCACAACACTTCCCATCTTTTTATTTTTACTTTATTTTTTCTTCGTGACCAGGCCCGATGAGGGGAGGTTTATTCATTTATTTATTTATTTTTTGCCCGTTCTGGTGTCACTATCTTAAAAAAAGAGTAATTAAGAAGAAGATATGGTAAAAATATGCTCATTTTAGTACCTTTTGATCGTGTTTATATCAGCTGCTGATCCATGGTTGTTGGAAATCGTCCAGGTAATAATTCTCGAAGCTCAGAGGAAGCAACATAAAGCCAGAAGTTTTGAGCTTAACTATTATTTTTTTTCCTCTTTAGAAGAAGATACAGAAACTGCTTACACCGGAGAGGAAGCATTATAGTAGGTGATTCGCCAAGAAATAATACAGCTAAATATATATAATTATGATTATTGAAAATTTTAAATTATTAAAAAAGAATTAGAGAGCTAGAGGAAAGAAAATGTTATTATAATTTATTAGATTTATTCTAATTTTGATAATATTCTTGCAGAAATTTATGGTTTCGCTTAAAAAGACAGTGAGGTACAGGCACCGCTCTGCCGCAAATTCTAGACAGCAATCTGGAAACGTTAATGCATAATCTCGTCTTTAATGATAATCAGTATAAAAGTTTATCCTAACACTACACTGGAAGTCTTAAGTACATTCACTATGTAGTTTTTGCCCATTAATATCATGTCTTCGGCCGCTTTCACACCAAGGTGGCACGTCGCACGTGGCATGCTACGTGACACGCCAGTTGAAAACAAACATCCGGAAATATATGAAACCTTTCACACAGAAGTGGCGTGACACGTCCAATGTGCCACGCCACTTCTGTGTGAAAGGTTTCATATATTTCCGGATGTTCGTTTTCAACTGGCGTGCCACGTAGCATGCCACGTGCGACGTGCTACTTTGGTGTGAAAGCGGCCGCCTATTGGCTGCGTATATTAGCTGTATTCTTCTTTGTAAAAAGCTTTTCCCTTTTATGTATGGAAGAAATGTATCTCATTTTGAGAGTTGTGATTGGTTTTGGCTTAAAATTGCACACCGGATGCCATTTCTCACACCAAGATTTCCATTTAGCCGGGCTCTGGATTGGCATTGAAATAAGCTGGAATTCTACCCCAGGGATTATTATCCTCTTTTAGTCTGCATAATTTTCAGCTGCAAATAAAAGCAGTATTGGGAATTAGACTGAGCATTACATATCTCAGAGATTATTATTAACTATTAGTAATTGCCTGCAAAGTATGAAATCTTATTTAATCTTTCCTTTGCTGTTAGTTTAACCGAATATTTGAGCATTAATGGAAATTGATCTTGTTTTTATATACATCAAGTGATACTAGTTGTTAGAATTAGATTTCGTACATATTTTCACAGAGAGCAATAATTTATATATTACAGTCTTTAACTTTTTCCTCTTATAGCCGTTTAAGATATGCCTTCTTTTGCCAAATATAATTCTAGAAGTCGCTATGGTTTAATTTTATAAGTTAACAGTTTGCAAAACGAAGGGAGGCGAAGCTTTCAGTCTAGGATAACGTGGGGAGGAGTCTGTGCGGGTAGGTTACTGCAAGACTAAGAGGAAGAATGAAAGCAAGTATAAAAAGAAAAATAACCACATGCGCCAAATATGTACACTTACCAAAAAAAAAAAAAAAAAATCTTATAAACCTAATAGCAATCTACTTTAATAAAATTTTCCCAATCTCAGCCTCATGGCTTTGATTGGAAAAATTTTATTAAAGCAGATTGCTATTAGGTTTATAAGATTGTGTGTGTGTGTGTGTGTTTTATTTTTTGTAAGTGTACATATGTGGTGTATGTGGTTATTTTTTTAACACTTGCTTTCATTCTTCTATTTAGTCTTACAGTAACCTACGCTCACATACTCATCCCCACGTTACCCTTGAATTCTTCAAAAGTTTATGCAATTATTTATTTTTATTTTTATATCTTGTTACTTATGATAATACACATGTACTTTATTTGGCCCTCCTTATCAGTCTCCGAAACATACTCTCAGCGATCCAACAGCACATTCTCTTCTCGTTATTCTATAATTTCTCGAGATTTTTTTTTATTTGTGTCTATAATGCTTGTTTAATATCATAATACATATATTCCTTATGTCACACCACTTTTATTCCAAAAAACATACTATACCAGCGATCGAACTGCACTAATTTCTCCACGGCATCTCATGATTTCACCTTGTTTGTGTGTGTTTCTGTGTGTGCGCATTTTTTATATTATATTTGTCAATATTCGTGTTCTTTTAATAATGCAAAAATACTCTGAACTAGTGCATAGACTGTTTCTCGAGTCATTTGCATTCCTCTAACATTGCCATGAGTCAAGTAATGTACTTCTTCGTTTAAACCACTTGAAGATTTTATCCGTGGTCAGAAATACGCATGAATATGGCGTTTCCATTTTGTCAAGTTTTTTGTCTCAATGGAACATTTACCCTACATTCCTATAGTAAAAATATATATATGAAACTGGATATCTTATAGGTAGGAAAATAACTTCATTTTAGGGTAAGAAATTCTCATCACTCTTGTTAGACATACAAACATGAGGTGAGGTAAATTGTAGAGGAAAACCTGAATTTATTTTACTTTTCTTCTCATTTTCCTCTTATTTTTATTATCTAATTCTTTTCTTATAAGTATTGTCTTCTTCTTCTTCTTCTTCTTCTTCTTCTCTCTTCTTCTTCTTCTTCTTCTTCTCTATTCTTATTCTTATTCTTATTCTTATTCTTATTCTTATTCTTATTCTTATTATTATTATTATTATTCTTATTATTATTATTACTGTTTTTGTTGTTGATGTTGTTGTCATTATTTCTTCTTCTTGCACAGAGCCACTGGTTAATGTTCGTGGCCTCTTGGTGTGGCGACCCATACATCATCATGGTCAATTGCAGTTGAAGGGAAGGTATTCCCCCT